>JANAVB010029617.1:8770175-8772675 GCA_029216955.1 Iris pallida | reverse complement strand
TATATATATGGGACGGATCAAAAGTTCCCCTTAGAAAATTTTCTAAAATTTTTCTCACTCTATTCGTATATTAATGTTAATATTAATATTAATGTTAATGTAACATTAATTTTTTTATTTTTTTATATATTAATGTTAATGTTATATTAATTTAATGTTAAGTTTAATGTTTAATTTTATTTTAATGTTAATATTAACATTAATTTATTAACATTAATATTAACATTAAATTACGGATTAGAGTGAGGGAGTTTTTTAGAGGGGATTTTCTAAGGGGGACTTTTGATCCGCTTCCTATATATATATATATATATATATATATATAATAAAAGTAATTCTAACTAATATGTAATTATATAAGTTATTAATTATAGTCAAATATTTTCTAACTCATGTGATTAGGATGGAAGACAGTTTGCTTAGCTGAATGGATTTTAATATACATGACAACTTTTAATTTTTTTTAACAAACTGTTGTTACGTGCGTGCAAAATCACCGGCACGTTACGTGTAATTAAAAAAAAAAAATCAGACCATAACTAAGATTATTTATAATGGCACATCAACGTTGATCAGGGCTAGCCTGGAATTAGGACTAGCCCAGGTTTGAAGAAAAATTACTCAGGACATCTCATTTTTTTACTCATTGGCGCATGTCCCAACCCAACACCCCCAAACCCCAATTTTGAGTTTATTTCCACATTCACGCTCTCGCTTCCAAAATCCTATTTCCTCATCAGCTGCTTATCTTCTTCTTCACCATTTCCATCCACCATCTCCATCAAAAATTTAGTTTTCTTCTCATTTTCTTTTTCTTCTTCTTCTCCCCTTTTCATCCTCACCATCCCATCAAAATTCTAGTTTCATTCTCACTCCCAATTCGATGGCACCCAAAGGCTCCTCACAAATAAGTACAAACACTATACTTCTTTCCTCACAAAGAATGCATGAAAATAAACCCTAAAATGTATATTTCACTTCACATCAAGATGAAATAAACCATAATATATGTTTTTTATTCGACAATTTCGACTTTTAAGACGTTATGAATGTGGCAGTCCTGAAATGGACTGCTGATAGCAAGTCCCTTTCAGATCTGTCACAATTCCTAGCAGTCTCAACTCTAGGACTGCTAGAAATTGTGATAGTCCTGTTGTAGAGCAAGTCACTTTCAAGACGTCACAATTTCTGGCAGTCCTCAATACTCTAAGACTGCGAGCATTATGGCAGTTATGTTGTACAGCAAGTCCATTTCAGAACTGCCACAATTTTGACAGTTCTCAATACTTCTAGGACTGTCAGAAATTGTGACAGTCCTGATATGGATCCATTTCGTCTACAGTTAGGGCTCATCCATAATTTTTTTTACAATAGGATTCCATCCATAATTTCTTCTATTAATGAAGACAATTAATAATAGATTTTGATAACTCATTTCTTGTACAACTAGGGTTTCATTCATAATGCCCAAACAATAAGAAAGAAATAAACTAGGATTTGAGAAAAGATATGAAAATTAGAGAAAAAATTAGGGTTTCTTCTTTTTTCTTGTTCTTATGTGAGGAAGAAGAAGAGAGAAAAAAAAAGGTTGACTTATATTACATTTGGACTAGTCCTGAGTAATTTTTCAAGGGTAAATGACAAAAAAAAAACCCTCGTTAGATATCCGACTTTTGCAAATTAAGACCTATTAGTCATTTTAGCAATTCACCCTCCTTAGATTAGAAATCCGCTCAATAAGGCCCTCTAGCCAAAATTAAAATTTGTAATCCCAAATGTCCCTGTCCCACTCTCCCCCCCTCCGGTGCGTCCCCCCAGCCCCGCCCTCCCCCCTGCCTCCCCCTGCCGGCCCTGCCCCCCTGCCTCCCCCCGCCGGCCTCCCCAGCGGAGAGCCCCCAGCCCTGCCCATCCCCCGCGAGCCTCCCCCCCCTCCACCTCCCCCCCCCCCCCCGCCCGACCCCCCACCAGCCCTCGCCCGCCCAACCCCCCCTGCCCTCCCCCCGCCGGCCCTCCCCCGCGGTGACCCCCAGCCCCGTCCGTCCCCCGCGAGCCTCCCTCCCGACCTCGCCGGCCCCGCACGGCCCTCCCCCACACTCATCGGCCCCCCGCGGCCCTCCCCGTGGCATCGCCGGCCACCCAGCCCCTCCACCAACGACCGAGGAAGGAGGGGGGAGGGATAAAATTGTCATTTGAGAGTTTTTAAAAAAATAATAATTAGTGAAAGTTTAAGAGCATTGATTCTTTTTTTTTTTTTTACAAAAATGACCAATCTAGAAAGATTTTTTTTTGTCATGATGTGCCCTTATAAATAGGTTTTTTCTATGGACACCACCAAAATGCTGGGGGGCAGCCCTTACTTGGGGCAGCCCGAATGTGGAAAAATTGCTACGGGCACCCAAAATTGCTAGGGGCAGCCCAACCCCCCAAACCAAAAATTCACTCTCATTTCCATTCTTGACTCTCTCTCCTCAAGAAGAAAAGAAAGAAAGCCTCTCCCTTT
>JANAVB010029617.1:8760713-8770162 GCA_029216955.1 Iris pallida | reverse complement strand
TTTTTTTCTTTCTGATACAATGGCAGGCATCTAGTAGCTCAAGTGCTTTTTCTTAACTGCTGCTGCTCAAAACCTCCTTTGCCTAGAATTGGCAAAGGGACTCGGGGTTTAAATTTCAAGCCCATGGGTGACCTGGTTCAAGTATGCAAGCCTACCGGCCATGGCGTCTCTCCTATCCACGCCATATTTCATATACAAGATATTTCCGCCGGAAATCAAGAACACACTGATGCGCCTTCTATGGCGACAAACAAACTGGAGGAAATGGGACCTATGACAAGGACGAGTGGGCGATGGTTGCCTGCATCTTGACGGTCTCCTTGTGGATTGCTGGGTAAGTTACTTGTCTTTTGAATCACCTCAAGCACTTGCCAGATTGTAATTGTCATTTATTTTCTATGTTTGGACATTATCCGTTCCCATGATTTGCCTGAGTTATTGTAGTTAATAATCTAACCGAGACCGAGGCTTGAACTTGGTTCAATGTCCTTAAGAACAATATTTGTACCGCACTGGTGCTTAAGGTTGAATGGCGATTAGTCTCGCAGGATACAACGGTTCTTCTCCTTCGGTAGTAGCACTTCACACACTCTCTCTTAGACTTAATGCTAGATGGATGAATGAGTTTTTGATCCATTGATTCAAAAACTCATAGGACTATCCTTTTATAAGGGAGGAAGAGACACAATGGAAATGATACGCACTTTCAATAGATAGATTCGTTGCACAAGATTCATTGCACATTGGACACACCTATTAGAAAATTAATAAAATTAATTTTTAATTAATTTTTCAAGTCAAATTTATATTCACTTTTCCAACAGTTATTGCATTTTCTATCAAATGCCTACAGGTTTTCCTTTTTGATGACATATAATGATATTCCATGTGTACATTTGAGGATAACTCGATAAGATAATGTAAAACACTCGAGTTTTCACCAATTGTTACAGATTTGTGGCTCTTTGATTACCTGATTCGTGTGTGAAATCTTCCTTAAGAAATCAGAGTTTCTATTATTGCAACTTGTGCATGTCAATATCATATTTGGTAGTTGACACATCCTCTTACGACCAAATTAAGGTTTCATTGATAATGTTTTTTTAAAACCTTTAAATTAAACAATTGTAATGTAATATCCTCCTTTAATTGAGATCAAATGCTCAAGTTCCACCTATAGTTGAACATTCCAATAATGAAAGAAGTAATTAAGAATTCACCTTCTTTATTAACTTGTGACCGGTGCATCCATAATTCCAAGGCATAACTTGAAGGATTAGGAGCTTGATTAGACAACTTAGTGGTAACCTGTGCATGACCACACACCACAATTCTGGACCATTACTTTTGATATGGAACTATATATTTTTTGTCTTCTAAGAATTACAGAGGTTAGTTGTAACTTGATTATTTATTCCACTCACAAATTAAGGATAGATTTGTAACAATTTCATGCTATAAATTACAAGTAAACATAGTATTTTCTTTCATATGGAATCACTGCAATTTCTATGTGGATTAATCAGGAATTCTGTTGCTAATTAAATCCTGCAGAGATATGAGAGCTTACCTCCCAAGAGTTCTCCTGGTTCTCTTCTCCCTCTTCTACTAATCTTACCCGTTCTATTTAGTGCCTTCCTTTAGTCTTATCTTTAGGAATTTAACTAATGCGACCAGCGTTAAGAGGTTAGAGAAGTGAACATAATGGGCTGTTTGGTTCACAGAACTAGAGCGAAATAAAAATTTTGGAAGTAGAGGTTGCGTGGGCATTGTATATGCGCGTCATGCGTACTCATATTTTATGAGTTCTTTCGTTTGGATGGTTGTTGGAAGTGAGTTGAAAAGTTAACCTTTTGTATTTCCATCGTTTGGATGGTTGTTGAAAGTGGTAGTTGAGAAGTGACATGGTTTTTGTTTTCATTTTGTATGGATTAAAAGTTATTATTATTATTATTATTCTTATTATTATTATTATTATTATTATTATTGTTATTATAATTACTACTACTACTACTGCTACGACTATTATTATTATTATTATTATTATTATTATTATTATTTTCAGAGTTCCAATTTTTTTCGGAATCCAAGGAAGAGTTTCGGACAATTCGACCTATTTTTTCTGGAAGTTAAAAGTGTGAACAGTGCATTTTTGGAACCAATATTCGTAGTAGTTCCGGTGTTCTTGAAATGACTAACCAAACAATGGAAGTCAAGCTTTTTTCGTAAGTAGCAATGAACAGTGCAAAATAGGAGTTCTGGAGGGCGGACTTCCGCGAACCAAACACACCCTAAACGCAAGACAGTGTGGAATTTGCACTTAGAAACCTAAGCTGCCCCAAATAAATGACAACCCTTATATATATATATATATATATATATATATATATATATATATATTTATATATATATATATATATATAAAATATCATTCATGTAAAAGTCATTGTTCAATTTTATCCTCCATGTACTTAACTATCCAACGTAAATAGTATCTAGCTTAGAAACCCACCCATTGCGTATCAGATATAATTCCTAAAACAACATGAGCCTCTTTTGATTTTGGACTGTTCTGCTGAATTTGGCACGAACCTTGCATTACTCGGTGCATGAGTGAAGATTGCAAGCCATTTCAGCTAGGTTCTTGTTTAAGGACAAGTCAGTACTAGCGCCATCGATGGATGGTTATTCTGAAACTTCATAACGGACACAGATGAAAATGAAGGAATACTACTGAGGCATGTTTACTATACATGACAACCAATGGACTTCCCTTGAAACATAAACAAGTTAGCTTGACCTGTGAATTATCCTGGAAATAACCACGAATTAAGAAGCAAGCTAATATTCTTGCTTTTCTTAACAAATATCATCAAAAACTAAGACGACATGATATATTACCAAGAAAAGATGTTTTATGACAATAGATGATTAATAGCCAAGTGGATGAGATTTTTGATGTGCTTGGCATATGGCTTGGTTTCAAATTAGATAAGTGTCTTTTTGTGATTTTTGCCCTCTTTTTTTGTTAATAAAAGTTTCATCCAAAAAAAAAAAAAACTTAATTCTAAGTCTACCTCGGGTTTCATTTTTTCTTTTTGTTGTTAGTAGTTTTGCTTGACCCCCAAAGAGTAATTCTAGCTCGGCCCCTACAGCCTTTGTTTGTCAACATCGTCTCCTGCGTCGGTCATATTCACCATCTTTGACATTGCCTCTCACGATGGTAGAAGAGTTGTGTTGTTGACTATGTTGCACGGACACGACAAAATGATGTTCATGCAACATAGGAAACTAACCACGTTTGTACCTATTTTAGAATGTCGTCTCCTGTATTCGCATTGTAACCTTATCTGAATCCGTGTCTATACTCGTGCAACATAGGTTGTCGGCAAGGGGAAGGAGAAGGGAAAGAGAAATGATAAAACAAACGAGAAAGTGGGTAACCATGCTTGTAATGGAGGGAAGGAAAATGGAGAGAGAAGTGGGCTATATATATATATATATAAGTATATAAATGGAATTATTATTGCTTTCGAGCCTATGGACCAGTCTCATTCACATATACATAATACTGGGAATAAGATTTAGTTCTTTTAGTTAATTTTCATTTAAAGTCTAATAGATTATAACTTTCCACTTCTTTTTTAGAAAGACATTACTCCTTAAGATTGTCTCCAACTTATGATTCTTGATGTAATTTTGATTTTTTTTATGATGCTATATTATGATACTTGATTAGCTTTGAACCTTAAATATACATTATATATTTATATTACTAATCCCATCTTTAAAAACATTCCACATTCTGGATAAACATTAACTAGAGGGACCCATAATTCTAGTGATTTAGGGGACCTTTAAGCAATCAACAAGATGTAGGGGACACATTAAAAAAATATAGTACATTTAAGGGACTTATATGAAAACATTCAGATTTGAAGTTCACAACTAATTGTTATCCAAATTTCTAATAGTTCCAACTGATGATTATACTGTTCCTGAAATAGTTTATAACAAGGGTAAATTGTAAAAAAATCCTCGTTAAATGTGCACATTTTGAGTAGAAAGACCATTTAGTCAAATTTAGCAAATAAAGACCCCCGCAATCTATGACTTGCTCGGCTAGTCCCCTACCGTCTGTTGACCGTTAGTTTTGACCGTTAGATGGCATTTTTTTTATAAAAAAAAAAAAACCTAAACTACCCCCCTTCCCTAACCTCTCCCCTCCTCCCTCCTCCCTCCGGCCAGCCACCCCCCCCTCCTCCTCCCCGCCCCCCTCAGCCCCCCTCCTTACTCCGGCGAGCACCCCCCCCCCCCCCCCTCCCGCCCCGGCCAGCCCAGCCCCCCTCCTCCTCCCCGCCCTTTCAGCCCTCCTCGTTACTCTGGCGAGCACCCCACCCCCCCCCCCCCCCCCCCCCCTTCCTCCTCCCCGCCCCGGCCAGCCCCGCCTCCCTCCTCCTCCTCCCCGCCCCGGCCCGGCCAGCCCCGCCCCCCTCCTCCTCCTCCCCGCACCACTGGAGAGAGAGAGAGGGGGGGGGGGGGGGGGGGAGGAGGGAAAGTAGAGGGATAAAATGGTCATTACACACCCCACTTAACATCCATTAACGAAAATGGGACAAAATGAGCAGATTTCATACTTTCAGAAATTTTAAGAACATGAGATCTTTTAATGCAAAAATGAAAATCTAACGAGAATTTTTTTTGCACTTTACCCTTATAACAAAGAGCTTCAATGTTACCTAACTGTTAAAACCAGTGAAACAGTTACTACCTATCTATTGTTTTGATCAATCGATTTATTTCGGTGTCTCTAGTAGCAGCAGACGATATTACATTTGTGTAACTACATTTTACGTCTTTGTGCACAGAGGATATATTGGTATGTCAAGTGTTGTTGCAGCAATGCTCGGCTTGACCGTCCTGCTGCTCGTGGGTGTCCTGGATTGGAACGACTGCCTAAGTGAGAAATCCGCATGGGACACCTTGGCTTGGTTCGGAGTGGTGGTCGGAATGGCAAGCCAGCTCACCGCTCTCGGGGTCGTGGCGTGGATGTCCGGGTGTGTGGAAAAGTTCCTCCGACGTCTGTCAATGAACCTGCTAGGAGAATTCTGTGTCCTCCAGGCATCGTACTTGCTGGTACACTACATATTTGCGAGCCAGACCGCCCACGTTGCAGCGCTGTACTCGGCGTTTCTTGGGATGCACTTAGAATCTCGCATTTCTGGGATGTTTGCAGCGCTGGCCTTGGCGTACAACACGAACCTTAATGGTGCACTGACCCATTACAGCAGCGGTCAAGCTGCTGTATATTATGGATGTATGTTTTTAGTAGTTTACCTGCGCAAATTGCTCATATATTCATTATCTATTTGTCTATTTAGCACTAGAAAGTAAGACATCTCCAATGTGGTTTCTATCTTCCCTATTTCTATGTAAGAAATCCATTTCTATCCTAGGTGGCAATAATGTAGGATGAAAACATTCTAAGAGGATTTCTATATGTAGAAACTCTCATAGAAATTCTCCTATCTCACAATTATTATTGGGCCCCACATCATTAAATTGGTCATTTTACTATGTAACACATAGGATAGAAATGGAGAACCATTGGAGAACATTTTTATATGTGTACAATTTCTATGTAGAAACTCTTCGATAGAAATCTCGTTAAAGTAGAATGCCAAGTAGGATAAGAACTCAATTTTAGAAATCACCATTGGAGATGGTCTAAGAAAACACTCTCATCGATTGATTTTTATGATTTTTTTTTTTTTGCAGTGGGTTATCTGAGGTTACCTGATGTATTCAGTATCGGCATCTTGACAGCTTTGGTTAATATTTCTATTTGGGGTATTGTTGGAAGTTTCTGGTGGAAGGTTTTGGGACTCTATTAGTCTGGAGATACTGTAAGTTCATAACATGCTTCCTATCCTCCTTGATTTAATTTTCATAATTACGATATCGAAAGTTTTGAAATTTTGTCGTCTCTCCCTCTCTTCTATACATAGGCCCACCCTAATTAATAAATTTTACTATATATTCGGAGTTATATAAGTCGCTCAACCAGATAATTTGTATTTTGTGCATTTATAACGAATCATGAAACATGTCTGTTAAATAGTGATGCTGAATGTAGGGAAAGAGAGAGGGGGGTGTTCTATCTGCATAGCAAAAGGTCGTTCCCTTGGGCCTCGTTTGGTTCACGGATTTAAGGAACCAAGAAAGAAAAGTTGTTCATTTTCTTTGTTTGGTAGCCACAAACTTGAGAATCAATTTTCTGACAAGGAAGAAAATTGGTGGGAATATGGTTCCACTCAAGACCCATGGGATTATTTTCCCTCATTTTCCAACATTTATTACAAAAGTTATAACAAAAGTAACCACATGTCATTGCACTTTAATACCCTCAACTAATTCGGTTTTTCAACTTGATACCCTAAACTTTTTTACTCAACAACTTAATACCTCAACTATTATTTTTTTTCAACTTCATACCTAAACTTTTAAAAATTTCGAAAATACCCTTATCCCTTCTCTCTCCCCTCCCCCCCCACTCCGGCCACCCCCCTCTTCCGCTTCCGGTCACCCCTCCCCCGTTCCTGCTTCCGGCCGCCCCCCCCTCTCGCTTCCGTCCACCCTCCTCCCCCCTCCCTCCCCAGCCCCCCTCCTCCCGCGCTGCCGCGCCCTAGGGGGAGAGGCGAGGGCGGACGGCCGGAGCGGGCCGGAGGGGGGGGGGGAGGGGGGGGGAGGCGGCCGGAAGCGGGAGGGGGGGGGGGGTGGCCGAATGCTGGAGAGGGGGTGGCCGGAGGGGGGGGGGAGGGGCGGGGCGGGAGGGAGGGGGTGGCCGGAGTGGGGGGTGGGTGGGTAATTTTCAAGTTTGAGCATGGATATTTTCGTCCAAAAAAAACATTCGGATATCAACTTGTTACAAAAAAAAGTTTAGGGTATTAAGTTGAAAAACATGAATAGTTGAGGGTATCAAGTTACAATTAAGCCTTATTTTTATTTAAAAAGGTAATGATATTATTGGAATATTGTTATATTTTTCTTTCCTTTCCTAGGTAGTTTCCTTGTTTTACTAAACAACGGAAAGGAAATGTGACACGAATCCTACTTTTCCATTTCCATGAAAAATACAAGAGAAATTATTTTCTTTCCGTGAACCAAACGAGGCCTTAGGGTCTGCTTGGATTGAGGATTAAGAGAGTTAAATGAGAGAGAAAGTTAAGTGAGGGAGAAATAAAATTATGCTTGGTTTGACGGTAGGAATTTAATAGGGAGAGTTATAGAGGGTTAAGTGAGGTAATTATTTCACCATCTTTTGTCCATTTTTTTAACCCCAAAAATCGGAGGGTTAGCCTGGGATCGAGGGGTCTTGATTAAAAAGTCATAGATATCTCTTATTTGTTCTATAAAATATCATAATTTTTTCCTCCATTTTTCTTGTTTTCAACATGTTGCTCAGTAGCTTTTTAATTTGTGAAAATATTTTGACAAGTTCTAATTAAAATTTTAACCAAATTTAATTTTATAACATATGTAATAAGGTTATTTTGGTAACTATCATATTTTTATTAATCATCCTCTCACTCAAAACATCCAATCCAAGCAAGAGTTATTAAACACCCTCCACTTAACTCTCCTTCCAATCCAAACAAGGATATATATATATATATATATATATATATATATATATATATATATATTCTACTCTCCCTCACTTAACTCTCCCTCGTTTAACCCAATTTAACTCTGCTTATTTTTTTCCCCCTCAATTCAAGCAAACCCTTAATATTGTGTTGATTAATACAGAAATTAAAATGCCATAAATTGGTGTCTCACTTGTTACTTGATGTCTTCCATTAAACATCTATCTGTTCCCTGGTTCATGACATGGCATGGATTGCTCAGAAAAACCCTATTTTTGTGTGTTTTTCATAAAATGAGTAGGTTATTTTGTGGTGCTTTCGAAGAATGTGACTAGGGAAGGTGGATAAAATTGCCTAGGAACAATTTAAAATTGCGAAGAATGAACAAGAAAAGTCTAAGCTGAAAATTTGCATGCATGTTACATGTAAGGGTGTGTTAATGAACCAAGTCACTCGCAAGCTGATGGAGCTCGGCTTGCTGAAAAGCTCGTGAGCAAAGCTTTTTGAGCTCGAGAGGACGAGTTTGAGCATAAGAATTTGCTTGAGCCTTAGATAAAAGAGCCAACATAGCTTAAGGTATTCGGTTCGCAAGCTAGATGGAGCTCGGCTTGCTGAAAAGCTCGTGAGCAAAGCTTTTTGAGCTCGAGAGAACGAGTTTGAGCATAAGCATTTGCTTGACCCTTAGATAAAAGAGACAACATAGCTTAAGGTATTCGGTTCGCAAGTTAGATGGAGCTCGGCTTGCTGAAAAGCTCGTGAGCAAAGCTTTTTGAGCTCGAGAGAACGAGTTTGAGCATAAGCATTTGCTTGAGCCTTAGATAAAAGAGCCAACATAGCTTAAGGTATTCGGTTCTTGAGCTCGCAAACCAGCTCGTTTTTATTTATATATATTATACAAAAGAAATATTTTACGCTAATAGACTTTTTCAATCTGAGGTGTCCTTTTAAACACATTCAGTTTGATAGTATAATTACTTCGGTGAATTTTTTCTTTGGGGAAAAGTTTATGAGTTCTCAAAGAAAGTCTATAATTCAAGCTCGCCAAATTTGAATTTTAAAAGGATGGCTCGCGAGCCGTACTCGTGCTTGCGAATATTTTAGAGAGACGAGCTTGAGTTTTATTTTATGCTTGTCTGAATGTTGAGCTCTAATTTTCCTTAAAGAGCCGAGCTCGTGAAGAGGGTCCTTCGTTCAAAGCTCGGTTCCTTAACACCCCTAGTTTCATGTGCTAGTTCACGAGAACCCAGGTCGGATAATAAAATTACAGGTTATTAAGCGAACTCTATAATTCAAGCTCATCAAATTTTGAGTGGTGCTTGCGAAAATTTTAGAGAGGCTACCTTGAGGTTTAATTTAGGCTCGTCTGAAAGCTCGAGCTCTAATTTTTCCTTAAGAGAGCCGAACCCTTGCAAAGGGTGCTCGTTCAAAGCTCGGCTCCTTAACACCCCTAGTTCTAACCCAGGTTGGTTAAGGTCATTGTGGATAGTAAAATTACATGTGCTTGTCGACAAGAGAGATTATTAGTTGCTATCAACATTTTGACATCCTGATCACTTGTGCATTTCATGCTTTTGCAGATGACCCTTATGTGACCCGTCAACATGTGGACAGTAGACTTGAAAATCACTTAAAGTTGAAGGTGTTTGCTAATTTAACAGTTGGAAAAATTGTTGGCACTATCAGAAGTGAAAGATTTATAGTTATGCTTACTAGTTTCTTCAAAATATCAAGATGTTTCAAAGTGGGAAATTACTCTTTACATATATCCCTTTAGTAGGTTCTCTTCGGATTTACATTTGA
>JANAVB010029617.1:8643213-8755713 GCA_029216955.1 Iris pallida | reverse complement strand
TTTTTACTCATTGGGCGCATGTCCCAACCCAACACCCCCAAACCCCAATTTTGAGTTTTATTTCCACATTTCACGCTCTCTCTTCCAAAATCCTATTTCCTCTCATCATCTGCTTATCTTCTTCTTCACCATTTCCATCCTCACCATCTCCATCAAAATTTTAGTTTTCTTCTCATTTTCTTTTTCTTCTTCTTCTCCACCATTTTCATCCTCACCATCTCCATCAAAATTCTAGTTTCATTCTCACTCCCAATTTCGATGGCACCCAAAGGCTCCTCACAAATAATGTACAAACACTAATACTTCTTTCCTCACAAAGAATGCATGAAAATAAACCCTAAAATGTATATTTCACTTCACTATCAAGATGAAAATAAACCATAATATATGTTTTTTATTCGACAATTTCGACTTTTAAGACTGTTATGAATTGTGGCAGTCCTGAAATGGACTTGCTGTATAGCAAGTCCCTTTCAGATCTGTCACAATTCCTAGCAGTCCTCAATACTTCTAGGACTGCTAGAAATTGTGATAGTCCTGTTGTAGAGCAAGTCACTTTCAAGACTGTCACAATTTCTGGCAGTCCTCAATACTTCTAAGACTGCGAGCAATTATGGCAGTTATGTTGTACAGCAAGTCCATTTCAGAACTGCCACAATTTTTGACAGTTCTCAATACTTCTAGGACTGTCAGAAATTGTGACAGTCCTGATATGGATCCATTTCTTCTACAGTTAGGGCTTCATCCATAATTTTTTTTACAACTAGGATTCCATCCATAATTTCTTCTATTAATGAAGAAAAATTAATTAATAGATTTGATAACTCAATTTCTTGTACAACTAGGGTTTCATTCATAATGCCCAAACAAGAAGAAAGAAAATAAACTAGGATTTGAGAAAAGATATGAAAAATTAGAGAAAAAATTAGGGTTTCTTCTTTTTTCTTGTTCTTATTGTGAGGAAGAAGAAGAGAGAAAAAAAAAGGTTGACTTATATATTTACATTTGGACTAGTCCTGAGTAATTTTTCAAGGGTAAATGACAAAAAAAACCCTCGTTAGATATCCGACTTTTGCAAATTAAGACCTATTAGTCATTTTTAGCAATTCACCCCTCCTTAGATTAGAAATCCGCTCAATAAGGCCCCTCTAGCCAAAATTAAAATTTGTAATCCCAAAAATGTCCCTGTCCCACTCTCCCCCCCTCCGGTGGCGTCCCCCCAGCCCCGCCCTCCCCCCCTGCCCTCCCCCTGCCGGCCCTGCCCCCCTGCCCTCCCCCCGCCGGCCTCCCCCCAGCGGAGAGCCCCCAGCCCTGCCCATCCCCCGCGAGCCTCCCCCCCTCCGACCTCGCCCCCCCCCCCCCCCCCCCCGCCCGACCCCCACCAGCCCTCGCCCAGCCCGAACCCCCCTGCCCTCCCCCCGCCGGCCCTCCCCCCGGCGGTGAGCCCCCAGCCCCGTCCGTCCCCCGCGAGCCTCCCTCCCGACCTCGCCGGCCCCGCACGGCCCTCCCCCACACTCATCGGCCCCCCGCGGCCCTCCCCGTGGCATCGCCGGCCACCCAGCCCCTCCACCAACGACCGAGGAAGGAGGGGGGGAGGGATAAAATTGTCATTTGAGAGTTTTTAAAAAAAATAATAATTAGTGGAAAGTTTAAGAGCATTGATTCTTTTTTTTTTTTTTACAAAAATGACCAATCTAGAAAGATTTTTTTTGTCATTTGATGTGCCCTTATAAATAGGTTTTTTCTATGGACACCACCAAAAATGCTTGGGGGCAGCCCTTACTTGGGGGCAGCCCATGAATGTGGAAAAATTGCTACGGGGCACCCAAAAATTGCTAGGGGCAGCCCAACCCCCCCAAACCAAAAAATTCACTCTCATTTCCATTCTTGACTCTCTCTCCTCAAGAAGAAAAGAAAGAAAGCTCTCTCCCTTTCCCTCTCCCTCTCCTAAACCCTAATTTCTTCTTCTCCACCACTCCATTCTCAATCCCTCCACGAAGATTCTCGAAGAGAAAACACGCAAGTCAAAGCAACCGGTATCCATGTACGTTCTTCCCTAATTTCTTCGAAATTTTTGTACATTATATTCGAAACCCTAGAATTTGTTTAATTCTAGGAAAAGTTTTGATAAAATAGATTTATAATCTCTTGCATGTTCTCTTCCCTAATTTTCGAACACAAGAAACCCCAATTTTATGTTGAAACCCTAACCCTAGAACACGACAAACTAGGATGTCGTTGTGGCAGTTCGGGTTCACAACAGTAGGACTGCCAGGCATGTGGCAGTCCTAATGAAAATTAGGACTGCCACAGTCCTGGCAGTCCTCTTATGAAAGAGGACTTCCAGGACTGTGGCAGTCCTAATTTTCATTAGGACTGCCACATGCTTGGCAGTCCTAATGTGTGTGCATGTGATTGTTGGGTCACTGCATGCTGTTTCTATTATTTAATAAGTGTATGTTGTCATGCAGTCCACCGGCCGCTAACAAAAGAATACGGCCCACCGCGTCAAAGTGGAAGGAACGTGCGGGACGTCCACTCGAGCGTCCGATAACAATTACCGAACCGGTGCCCGAAGCTCGGTCTCGGACATCGCCACCGGCACGTCAAGCTCGATCGAAGCAACGAGCTCCTACTCCTACGCCTCCTTTCGACGACGACGACGACGACGTGCCAATTGCCCGACTCCTATCACGTCAAGACGGTTCTGCTCCATTTGAGGAGGTCGGTCCTTCTGAGGAGGCCGGTCCTTCTGAGCCGCCTGTCCGTCCGCCCGGTTGCTCAATGTTGGTTTCTTTTGAGAACCACATTGCGTACGAATTATGGAAGAACCCAGTATGTACATGACGTTTGTAAGCTACAAGTTTAGTATAATATATATATATATGTATTTCATAATTGATATATTTTTTTTGTTCGATATACAGAGGACATATCGTATCCTTAGGGCTGTGAGTCACGGGAAGAAAACCGTGTCCTGACAATTTGCAAGCTTATCGGAGGCCGTCCGGAGCAAAATCATATCGAGCGGCTTGCATAATTTGGCACAAAACGCCTACCGGACAATGGATAGTGCCCTCATATCCGCCTTTGTGGAGAGATGGCACCCGCAGACCAACACATTTCATCTTCCAGCAGGGGAAATAACCATTACACTTGACGACGTCTACCAGATATTGGACCTGCCAGTGACTGGGCGCGTAATGACCAAAGAACATTACACGAATGAGAAATCCGTGAAATGGTACGAGAAGATCGTCAAGTTCGTCTCAACTCACCTTAGAATTCCGGCTACGAGTTTTACAACTCTACCAGGCTTCAAGAAGTCGTACGGAATTCCTCTATCATTTCTGGTGGACCAGTTCATGGATATGGAGGTGGATGACGATGACGATGATACGGTCGACGCGGTGGCCCGTACGTATATGTTGTTCGTCCTAGGAACGGTCGGCATTCCGGACAAGTCCGGAACGTCGATACATGCTCGGTACATGCTCAACTTATCTGAAGTGGATGACTTCATTGATATATCCTGGGAAAGAGGTATCCTGGCCAATCTTTACCGCGTGCTCGGCATCGCATCCCGTATCGGGACTAAGACAATGGTCGGCTGTCAGACTCTGCTACATGTAAGAAAACTTGTAACAATTTAATCTTGTATACTTCAATTTGTTGTTTTAATTTTTACTATTCATTTATAAATTGAATAGACATGGATATACGAGCACTTTTCGATGCTTAGACGGGCTGACGAAAACCCAGAGTATCTTAAACACCTTCCTAGAGTGTGTCGATGGAGGCCATCCCAGCTGAAAACCAAAAATTGGCAAACACTGGCTTCCATTCGTGGAGTAGTAGACAGTTTGGTGCCAGAAGAGGTACTAATTTTTGACTAACTTTTTTATGTTGATTTTGTTTTGTTGTTAACTATTTTCCTACAGATTTTTTGGAATTCATACCGGGATTTACGTGAGCTGAATCGTGAGGTCCAACCAGTTTCTTTATTTTATGGCATGATCACATGCTATGAAATCACAGAGCCGTACATGAGTACTTCGTCAGTTTGGCTTCGTGCAAACTGTGCCGAAGCGCACACTACGGCTGTTGGAGCCTCCGTGCGGAACCCAACCTTTAAGTTACAAACCGGCGGAATTCGACTGGGTGACCGACTTTTACTCGGAGTGGCAACGACAGGTACTTCGGGAATCTGAAAGACGACCGGTCACCCAGATGGCCGACTGCAGCGAGGACTACATGCAGTACTTCCTGGGGGTCGGACATCCTAAGTTGTCGAACCCTACCAACCCGGGTCCCGTGGCCGTTGGAGCAATTGGAGCTCTTCATTCCAAAAACGTCTTGTATGCTGGGTTGGTGAGGATGGTGAGTTCCATATTTGTAATAAGACTGAGATTTTCATGTTTGTAGACTTAATTCATTCTTCCTTTCATTTTCAGTCTCAAAGGGTGAAGGAATTGGCGCAGACAATCCGGAGAGGTTGCCAAAGTGACAGTTGTGTCGCGGTCGCCAACGAGCTTGATCGCATCGACGACGTGGTCGACTTTCCCTTCATGAACAATATGGAGTCTCGTTCAAATGCCCGACATGATATGTAGATAGATTTCGATATTTTTCATGTTTCAAACTTAAGTTGGATGTGGAATAGTTACGTACTTGTGATGAATTATTGTGGATATTTTGGTTGTTTGAAACTTAATTTGGATGTGGAATGTTCGGGACTAAGTAGTTGTGATGAATTATTGTAGTTGTGATGAATTTATTGTAGTTGGATTATTGAGTTTTTGTGATGAATCTTAAGTTGTGAAGATTTATTGGACATTATGTACTTGTGATAAATTGTTCTTTTTAATGTACAGAGTATCTGTATCAGGACTGCCAGCATCCTGGCAGTCCTACTTCTGTGTAGGACTGCCATGGTGTGGCAGTCCTAACTTTGAAACTGTCACGCCCCAGAACCAGAATACTGGAGAGCGGGGGAATGACTCAGCCAGCTACGTACTACGGGTAGATGAATACCGTATAATACGATCAATGCTGTCTAACCAGACGAGGGGGTGCATACTACATGAAAGTCTTACTATGGTCACTCCACATCTATTGTCTCAATCATTCAAATAAGAAACAGAAATAGAAAACATGTAAGATAAAGCAGTAAGGCGTCCCAAACGCTCAGTCAAAATGTTCTTGATATCTGGTTTTACAAAACATAGCCAGATGGTATCGTAACATATACACAATTGTTATCAACTGCAGTCTGACTTAATTACAATTATGTAAAAGTAAGTGCAAGACAATCCGACTAACATGTCGGTGCCAAACGGCTAAGTATGAAGCAAATGACAAAACGAGCGGTGAAGTAAGGGAACCCACTCGAGTCCTCCTGCGATCATTCCCCTAGTATTGACCATCTTGGAGGTGGAAGTAATCTGGATCCTCGAGGACTGGCTCTAAATCTAGCCATGCAAAACCAGAGAGGTTAGACCTCTAATAGCAAGTACCACAAGGAAGCACGATATGAAGGACTAAACCAGTAAGTAAGAGAATATAATAATAGATCTCTGCTTTCTACTAGGATTCACATAACATCACGACACTTCGAACCAACCTCCCAACCAAACAAGGACAGAAGTTGGCCCGTCATGTCCTGACATTCTGGTCATCTCAATTAGGCAACAGAGTAGGTACAGTACACAAACAAATTATCTTGAACGACCAATCAACTACTACGGCTTGCTATTGTGAGTCCCAAGCTATCCTGGAATTATGCAAATAGGAATTCCTCAGTTCTTACTATATGCAAGCAAGGCTAGTCTGTCCAGTCAATCAATTGCGCCAATCATGTAATTAGACGAGTCCCAGCGGGACGCCCGCCGTTAATATAGCATGTACAATTTAATAATATAAGCAGATATCGTTCCCTGCCCGTGTGACAGATTTACAGTATCTGTGGGAACCAGCCGGCTCGTCGGGTACTACTAGTCCCAAGGGGGCTGCCATGTAAGAACTCGAGAATCCATTCTCTCCATGCAATCATTATTTTATTTAACTTAATAGTCTCTACGTTGAGTGAAGTCCCATGCCGTGGATCATGGTCATTCAAATGAGTACTTTTGTACGGGGTACGATATGCGCAACTCTACAACGATACCCATGCGGCTAGGTTGTAGGTCTTACATAGCGTAATGCAACAATCAAATCTAACCACGAAATAATCATGCCTTGACCATAAAGTACATATGATGTTTTTGTAAGATAAATAAATAACTAAATAAATAAATAAATAAATAAATAATGTTGAAGCCTGCATGTGCCTGTATGCCAATATTCGGGATCGGCTAATCGAGTACAATAGTTTATTACATGAACGTGTCTCATTCATTCAATTCAATAAGACGACTAGTCAGTCTCTTAGTTCCAACTAGGAACGCATGATCAATTATAAGTCAATGTCACAATCATTATCAATGGTGACAAGGCATGAAAATCAATTAATATTACATGGGGTCGAGCCTATAACTCCTCAGAGTTAAGTTCTAGTCATACTGGGTATCCATGGATCAATCAAGACACATGACACATTCCACATAACAATCTGTATTAACAATAATAACATATCATGATTTTATCAAGTTCATGCCAAAAGGCGTAAGGATATAATAGAAGAATTATCATGCCATCATTAAATGAATAAGTTATAGAGCAAATAGTAACACCCAGGTTAGAAAGTCACGCCAACAAGTCTGTGCTAAGGCCAAAAAGTCACGCCAAGTCTAGGCTAAGGCCAACAAGTCACGCCAAGTCTAGTAGGAGTGAGCGTGAAAAGTGATGCATGTTGGCACGCACAGTGTGAGCGTGAAGGGAAATTCACGCACGTACAGTGTGAGCGTGAAAAAAGTGAGCGTGGAAAATGAGCGTGAAATGTAAGCGTGAAAAAGTGATAAGAAATTCACGCACGCATGCAAAGATGGTGCGTAACTCAAAATTTACGTACGCTTGTCAAGTCGTGAGCGTGACTGAAAATACACGCACGCACGTAAGAACGTGTGCGTGACTAAAAATTCACGCACTCGTGCAAGAACGTGAGCGTGACCAAAATTCACGCAGACACGTAATAACGTGAGCGTGACTAAAATTCACGCAGACACGTAAGAACGTGTGCGTGACTAAAAATACACGCAGACACGTAAGAACGTGTGCGTGACTAAAAATTCACGCACTCGTGCAAGAACGTGAGCGTGACCAAAATTCACGCAGACACGTAATAACGTGAGCGTGACTAAAATTCACGCAGACACGTAAGAACGTGTGCGTGACTAAAAATACACGCAGACACGTAAGAACGTGTGCGTGACTGAAAATACACGCAGACACGTAAACGTGTGCGTGATTGAAAATACACGTACGCACGTAAGAACGTGTGCGTGACTAACGAGCAGTTCTATCACATGAACTATCTATCTCCGCAAGCACGCTAAGTTGGGAGATCCAAAAACCCATGGACAACCGAATACAACAACTCAGATCTAGGATAAACAAGCCACAGAAATCAAAAATGCTAAGTAGTAAACTCTCTCAGGATCGTGAGAGGAAGAATAATGAACCATAAAAATGGTTCTCCAAGCAAGAAGCAAGATTGCACTTGCCTGCTGCTACTGCTGGTAGGTGGAGAAGTGATGAGAGGAAGAAGAAGAAGTAATGGTGAAGAATGAAAGTTATGAGGAAAGAGAATGAGATGGAAGCTTTAAATAGGGAAGGGTGGTAGGTGGGGTTATTGGGTCGGGTTTGTTCGGGTCCATCCAAGGCCAACCCGAAAGCAAAGCAGAGAGGTAAAAGCAGGAAATAAAAATGCAGAAATAAATTACAGGAATAAAATTGCAGAAAATAAAATACAGGTAATTAAATTAACATGAAAATTAAAGGAATTTAAATACAGGATAATACATGATAAATACTAAATAAATATATATGAGTTGTACATGTATAAAAATACGCATTCTGGGAACGGAGAGTGACATCTCTACCCACCTTAGAAAAATTTCGTCCTCAGAATTTCAAATCCAAGCAGGTAGAAATACCGGAGCTAAACTAATACAAGCAATTCTAGTGAGCAAGCAATCATTTTACCATGTCAAAAGCAAGTACTATATATGTAAATTCATCAATCCACGATATCAAGTAGCTCTACCCATAAGGTGATAAGCATGAAGAATCAGGACAATCAAGGTATACAGAAAAAGATATACCTTGTGAGTCAAACAGGTGTGGATACCGTGATCGGATATCATCCTCACGTTCCCACGTTGACTCTCCCAAGGAGTGATGACCCCAAGCAACACGGACAAGAGTAATTGTTCGGTTCTTAAGTATCTTCTCTCTTCGGTCCAAAATGGACACAGGCTGTTCCTCGTAAGACAGGTTGGTACCAACAACCAGCTCAGAATGATCGAGGATATAACTTGGGTCCGATACATACCTACGTAATTGAGATACATAAAACACATCATGCACCTCTCGTAACGAAGGTGGGAGGGATAAACGATAAGCAACATCGCCTACCCGATCAAGGATAACAAATGGGCCCACGTACCGCGGACTCAATTTCCCGCGAACGCCAAATCTAATGACCCCACGAGTAGGTGAGATCCGCAAGAATACGTGGTCCCCAACAGAGAACTCTAACGGCCTATGACGCTGGTCCGTCCAATGACGATGCCGATCCTGCGCAACTCGAAGTCGCTCTCTAATTCTCTTAACCACTTCAACCGTCTGAACAATCATTTCTGGGCCTAACATCTTTCTCTCTCCGATATCATCCCATGCAAGCGGTGACCTGCATTTCTTACCATATAGTGCTTCAAATGGCGCCATCTGGATACTGGCTTGATAACTATTGTTGTATGGGAACTCGACTAAGTGCAGGTGACTCTTCCAAGACCCTCCAAAATCTAGAGTGCAAGCTCGCAACATGTCTTCTAAAGTCTGAATCGTTCTTTCTGATTGCCCATCCGTCTGCGGATGGTAGGCCGTGCTAAATCTTAACTTGGTACCCAGACTATGATGTAAGCTCTTCCAGAAATGTGATGTAAAGCGGGTATCTCGATCCGACACAATACTGACATGGACTCCATGCTGCCTGACTATCTGTTGCATATACAACTCTGCCAACTTTTCTGTAGATTGTCCTACTCTGAAAGGAAGAAAATGTGCTACCTTCGTAAGTCGGTCCACTATTACCCAAATAGCGTCCTTACCACTTGGTGATCTCGGTAAACCGGTCACAAAGTCCATTGTAATATGCTCCCATTTCTATTCCGGAATAGGAAGCGGTTGCAATAACCCAGCTGGCCTCTGCTGTTCTGTCTTCACTTGCTGGCATACCAAGCAACGGGAAACAAATCTAGCTATCTCCCTCTTCATCTCGTTCTACCAGAAATATTGCTTGATATCTTGGTACATCTTGGTCCCTCCAGGGTGAATAGAATATTGAGAACTGTGAGCTTCTGTCATAACCTCCTGTCTGATATCTCCACTAGGCACACATAGACGTGATCCAAACCTAAGTGTACCATCTTCATGAATTCTCATCTCCTTCCTGAGTCCTGACTCACATTCTGCCCTAAGCTTCTGAATCCTTGGGTCTTGTGCCTGAGCTGCCTTGATCCTGCCTACCAAGTCGGATTGAACTTATAAACTTGTTAGAACTCCTACATCACTAGGAAGTATAACTTCGATGCCCATCTCCTGAAGGTCTTCTAAGATATGCCTCTGTGTTGTCAACATAAATGCGCCGCCTCTCCTGCTAAGAACGTCTGCTACTACATTAGCCTTGCCTGGATGATACTGAAGCTCCACGTAATAATCCTTAATCAACTCCAACCATCTTCTCTGCCTCATGTTCAGCTCCTTCTGAGTAAAGATGTACTTCAGACTTTTATGGTCCGTGTATATATCCACTCGATCACCATATAAGTAATGCCTCCATAGCTTCAGAGCAAATACTACTGCCGCTAACTCCAAATCATGAGTTGGATAATTCTTCTCGTGGTCCCGAAGCTGCCTAAATGCATATGCTATCACCTTCCCATGTTTCATAAGGACACATCCAAGTCCTTTACCCGACGCATCACAATATACTGTAAAACCTCCGGGTCCAACTGGCAATGTAAGAATAGGTGCTGATATTAACTTCTGCTTCAAAGTCTCGAATGATGTCTGACATTCTGTCGACCAAACGAATGGTACATCCTTCCGGGTCAAGCGGGTCATGGGTGCTGAAAGCCTTGCAAAGTCTGACACAAACCTTCTGTAATATCCTGCCAATCCCAAGAAACTCCGCACATCTGCTACGGTCTTGGGTACTAGCCAACTTTCTACTGCTTCTATTTTCTTGGGATCTACTGCTACTCCAGCTCCTGATATGATGTGACCCAAAAATGAAATGTGATCCGACCAAAACTCACACTTGCTGAGCTTGGCATACAACCGGTTCTCTCTCAGAACCTGCAACACTGTCCTGAGGTGGTCTTCATGCTCCTCTTCACTAGCAGAGTATACGAGAATGTCGTCAAGAAACACAACGACAAACTGATCTAAGTATGGCATAAAGATGCAATTCATCAAATCCATGAATATTGCTGGAGCATTGGTCAAACCAAACGGCATTACTAAGAATTCATAATGCCCATACTTCGACCTGAATGCTGTCTTGGGAATATCTTCCTTCCGAACCCTCAACTGATGGTACCCTGAACGAAGATCTATCTTGGAGAAAACTCTAGCTTTGCTCAACTGATCAAATAAGTCGTCGATCCTGGATAATGGGTACTTGTTCTTCACTGTTGCCGCATTAAGCTTCCTCTAGTCAATGCACAATCTGGATGACCTGTCCTTCTTCCCCACAAGTACCACTGGTGCTGCCCATGGTGACTCGCTGGCTTGGATAAACTTCTTCTCCTTCAGTTCCTCTGTATGCTGATATACCTTGGCCTGCTCTGAATCCGCCATTCTGTAAACTCGATCTGATATCGGTTCAGTTCCTGGTGCCAATTCTATACTGAACTCAATATCTCTAACCGGTGGTAGACCTGGGAGTTCTTTGGGAAATACGTCTAGAAATTCTTCAACTACCTTCGGAATCTGAACTTCTTCTATTGCCGTTATTACTCCCTGCTCTTGCTGAGTTGCCTCTGATCTGACTAAGGTGAACCGCTCCATGCCTGGAATATCAAAAGATACACTCCCTCTACGACAATCTATTGTCGCATGACTGTCTTTCAGCCAGTCCATGCCTAAGATAACGTCAAAATTTCCAACAGGAAATTCTATCAACTGGGCGGGTAAGGAATGCCCGCAAACTACAACGCTACATTCTAAAGTAACTCTACTAACTCCTACGAGCCCATTACCAGTGAGTATATTCAACCTCCCTGGCAATGTCTCGAACTCCATTCCTAGTCGTGTCGCAAATTGTGCAGATATAAATGAATGGGATGCTCCCGAATCAAACAATGCTACTGCGGGATATGAGGCGACGAGAATGTTACCTGCCACAACATCTCCCGATGCTAATGCCTCCTCCAAGGACAGAGTGAATGCTTGCCCTCGACCTCCTTGCTGGTTTCCATACTGCGGCCTAGCCTGATGCTGTTGCTGGCCCCTTCCTTGATGATGCTGGGGTGGTCTATGCTGGTGTTGCTGCATCGGCGGCCCCTGCTGCCGAAACATCTGAGCCTGCGGCATAAACGAACGCTGTGCCAACGGCCTTACTGCCACCGCTGGTCCTCGATACTGGCCTGCCCCTGGTGCTGGCAGAGCAGGAAACTGCTGCCCTGGTCCTCCCGACCTCGAATTTATGGGACATGTGGTAACCCGATGGTCTAGATTTCTACATATCAGACACAGTCCATTCAATGTCCGACACACATTTCTAGTGTGTCCCATCTTTCCACAATAAGTGCAGTCTGCCGGAGGTTGCTGGTTCTTCCTCTGTTGCTGTTGCTGTTGCCTGGGTGGTGGTGCTGGTCCTCGTATCGCCACATCATGGATACGAATGCCAGTGGATGGTGCTGTTATTCGGGGCGCTGCTCCCCCTCCTCCTTCAATCTGACTGTGAGATCTCTTCTGACCCCCAGTCCTCACCGCAAGCCTCTGAATGGTGATCTCATGCCTTCGAGTTGCCGTCAATACTTCGTCAAAAGTTTGGTAATTGTGCCCCTCTATCAATTGCAGGAGTTCAAGATGAAACCCTTGCTGAAACCTCATGGCCCTCTGGCTCTCTGTTGCTACCATCTCTGGGGCGAATCTACTCAATATGCAGAACTCCGCTGCATAAGCATCTACATTCTTGCCGGCCTGCCTGAGGTTGATAAACTTCTGTTGTAGCTCAAACTATGTCACAACTCCATAGTACTTGGTCTTGAATCTTGCAGTAAAATCGTCCCAAGCCACAGGACGTCTGATGCCCACTTCCTCTGATTCCCACCAATCACGTGCGAGATCCTGAAGTAACAACTTCACTAGATCCACACATTCTTCTGCCGGTACCTTAGCTGCTGTCAGAATAGCCTCAATATCCTTAAGCCATGCATCTGCTGAGATGGCATCCTCCGTGCCCTCGAAACGGCGGGGGTTATACTTGCAAAACCTGGCTGATGCTCCTGAATCAGTCCTCACTCCTCTTTCCAAAGCCGTCTGCAACCCTTAGTTAAGCAACACATTCTGCTCTTGTAGCTGAGTGTGCATGCGCTGCTGGGCCAACATCTGATGTTGCTGAGCAGCCATCATTCCTCTCATGATCTCCAGAAGGGCTGGTGTGTCCACTTGGGTAGGTGGAACTGTTGGTGGTGGTGGAACATCCGGATACTGCGGTTCAGCTGCTGGTTCCATAATCACTTCTTCTTGGATAGTCTCCTGAGGTGAGACCGGCCCTTGTTGCTGACCAACCTGATCAGGTTGCCCATGTTGCCCCTGCTATTGTCCAGCTCTGACCGATACGGACGAAGTGCCCCTAAGAAAAGGGACAAGAGAACAATCAAACAACCGGACATGAAGGATCAAAGAAGCCAAAAGATACCGGAATGTCAAGCAAGGGTGGAGAATAACGAATCATGAGATCAAAGGGGGGAACACATGTGATTGAGACATCCTATAAATCAAAACACCCCACAAGTCTGAAATCAGACCTGCATGGGCCACCACTAAAACCTTGTCACGCCCCAGAACCAGAATACTGGAGAGCGGAGGAATGACTCAGCCAGCTACGTATTACGGGTAGATGAATACCGTATAATATGATCAATGCTGTCTAACCAGACGAGGGGGTGCATACTACATGAAAGTCTTACTATGGTCACTCCACATCTATTGTCTCAATCATTCAAATAAGAAACAGAAATAGAGAACATGTAAGATAAAGCAGTAAGGCGTCCCAAACACTCAGTCAAAATATTTTTGATATCTGGCTTTACAAAACATAGCCAGATGGTATCGTAACATATACACAATTGTTATCAGCTACAGTCTGACTTATTTACAATTATGTAAAAGTAAGTGCAAGACAATCCGACTAATATGTCGGTGCCAAACGGCTAAGTATGAAGCAAATGACAAAACGAGTGGTGAAGTAAGGGAACCCACTCGAGTTCTCCTGCGATCATTCTCCTAGTATTGACCATCTTGGAGGTGGAAGTAATCTGGATCCTCGAGGACTGGCTCTAAATCTGGCCATGCAAAACCAGAGAGGTTAGACCTCTAATAGCAAGTACCACAAGGAAGCACGATATGAAAGACTAAACCAGTAAGTAAGAGAATATAATAATAGATCTCTGCTTTCTACTAGGATTCACATAACATCACGACACTTCGAACCAACCTCCCAACCAAACAAGGACAGAAGTTGGCCCGTCATGTCCTGACATTCTGATCATCTTAGTTAGGCAACAGAGTAGGTACAGTACACAAACAAATCATCTTGAACGGCCAATCAACTACTACGGCTTGCTATTGTGAGTCCCAAGCTATCCTGGAATTATGCAAATAGGGATTCCTCAGTTCTTACTATGTGCGAGCAAGGCTAGTCAATCCAGTCAATCAATTACGCCAATCATGTAATTAGACGAGTCCCAGCGGGACGCCCGCCGTTAATATAACATGTACAATTTAGTAATATAAGCAGATACCGTTCCCTGCCCGTGTGACAGATTTACAGTATCTGTGGGAACCAGCCGGCCCGTCGTGTCACTTCCCGTTCCCAGAATACGTATTTATTTAATAGTTACCATGTATTATTCTGTATTTAAATTTCTGTAAATTTATGTTAGTTAATTAATCTGCTCTTTAAATTTTCATGTTAATTTATTTCCTGCAACTTTATTTCTGCACTTTATTTTCTGCTTTTATTCTTGCATTTATTTTCGGCTTTTACCTCTTTGCTTTGCTTGCGGGTTGGCCTTGGATGAACCCATTGGACCCGGCCCAATACTCCCACCTACCACCACCCCTTCATTTAAAGCCCAAAACCATTTCTCTCTCTTCATTACTTCTTTCCATTTCACTTCTTCTTCCTCATAACTCTCCCACCAACCTAGAAGAGATAGGCAAGTGCCAACTTGCTTCTTGATGGATCCCCATTTTTATTGTTCCATCATCTTCCTCATTTGATTCTAAGTCTCTTTAGTACTTAGCATTTTCAATTTCCATGGCTTCTTTGTTGTAGATCTAAGTTTGATATATTTTCGGATTTCTTAGGTTTTGATCTAGTAAACTTTGTTATCTTCAAGTTTCGATGGTTCCATGTTGTAGAGAATTTCGTTCTACCCAATTTTGACCTATGGAAGTCCATATTTGGGCTTGGGATGAAGGATTTATGAAGCTTGGAAGCAATGGCTTCCATGGTTCCCATGGTTCTGTTCTCAGAAAATTCGGAGAAGAAGAACAGTCCCAGCCGCATGAAATCTTCAGGCGCATGAAAATCTTTATTCCCACAGCCGCATCAAATCTTCATTCCTCAGCGCATGGAATCTTTATTCCCACAGCGCATCAAATCATCACTTCCTACAGCCAAGGCGCATGATTTATTTATTTCCCAATCACTTCTCACAGCCAAGGCGCATGATTTATTTATTTCCCAATCACTTCTCACAGCCAAGGCGCATGATTTATTTATTTCCCAATCACTTCTCACAGCCAAGGCGCATGAATTTATTTATTTCCCAATCACTTCTCACAGCCAAGGCGCATGATTTATTTATTTCCCAATCACTTTCCACAGCCAAGGCGCATGATTTATTTATTTCCCAATCACTTCCCACAGCCAAGGCGTATGAGTTTATTTATTTCTCGATCCTTTCCCTCAGGCGCATGATATTTATTTCCCACAGCGCATGAGATTATTTATTTCCCAATCTCATTCCTCAGGCGCATGAGATTATTTATTTCCCAATCTCATTCCTCAGGCGCATGGATTATTTATTTCTCAATCTTATTCCATAGCGCATGATATTTATTTCCCACAATCTCATTCCTCAGGCGCATGGATTATTTATTTCTCAATCTTATTCCACAGCGCATGATATTTATTTCCCACAATCTCATTCCTCAGGCGCATGAGATTATTTATTTTCCAATCTCATTCCTCAGGCGCATGAATTATTTATTTTCCAATCTTATTTCACAGCGCATGAGTTTAATTATTTCCCAATCATTTCCCTCAGGCGCATGATATTATTTATTTCCCAACCTTTCCCACAGTGCATGAGATTTATTTATTCCCCAATCATTTTTCACAGTGCATGAGATTTATTTATTCCCCAATCATTTTCCACACTGCATGAGATTTATTTATTCCCCAATCATTTCCCACAGCGCATGAGATTCTTTATTTCCCAATATTTATTTTCCGAATTTGGCATTAATTAACATTGATTGTTATCTTGATTAATTATTGATCATGCGTTCCTAGATGGAACTAAGAGACTGGCTAGTCGTCTTATTGAAATGAATGAATGAGACACGTTCATATTAAGTATGAACTACTATAATCGATTGGCCGATCCCGAATCTTGACATACAGGCATACATGCAGGCTTCAATTTATTTATTTATTTATTTTACTATAAAAGAAGCATGTGTACTTTATGGTCAAGGCATGATTGTTCCGTGGTTAGTTTGGATTGTTGCATTACGCTATGTAAGACCTACAACCTAACCGCACGGGTATCGTTGTAGAGCTGGGCATATCGTACTTTGTACGGAAGTACTCATTCTGAATGACCATGACCCACGGCATGGGATTTCGCTCAACGTAGAGACTATTAAGTTAAATAAAATAATGATTGCATGGAGAGAATGGATTCCCGAGTTCTTACATGGCAGCCCTCTTTGGGACTATTAGTGCCCAACAGGCCGGCTGGTTCCCACAGATACTGCAAATCTGCCACACGGGCAGGGAGCGGTATCTGCTTATATTATTGTATATTGTATATTGATGACGGGCGTCCCGCTGGGACTCGTCTAATTCATGATTGGCGCAATTGATTGATTGGATAGACTAGCCTTGCTTGTCCATAGTAAGAACTGAGAAATCCTTATTGCATAATTCCAGGATAACTTGGGACTCACAGTAGTAAGCCGTAGGAGTTGGATGGCCGTTTAAGTTGATTTGTTTGTGTACTGTACCTACTCTGTTAACTAACTGAGATGATCAGAGCATCATGACATGACGGGCCAACTTCTGTCCTTGTTTGGTTGGGAGGTTGGTTCGAAGTATCGTGATGTCACGTGAATCCCAGTAGCGAGCAGAGATCTATTATTATATTCTCTTATTTACTGGTTTAATACCTCATATCGTGCTTCCTTGCGGTACTTGCTGTTAGAGGTCTAACCTCTCTGGTTTTGCATGGCCAGATTTAGAGCCGGTTCCCGAGGACTCAGCTTACTTCCACCTCCAAGATGGTCAATACTAGAGGGATGATCGCAGGAGGACTCGAGTGGGTTTCTTACTTCCCCACTCGTTTTGTTACTTACTTTATATTTTGCCGTTTGGCACCGACATGTTAGTCGGATTGTCTTGTACTTACTTTTACATAATTGTAACTAAAGTCAGACTGCAGCTGATAACAATTGTGTATATTTTTGCTACATCAGATCTGGCTATGTTTTGTAAAGCCAGATATCAAGAACATTTTGACAGAGCGTTTGGGACGCCTTACTGCTTTATCTTACATGTTCTCTATTACTGTTTCTTGTTCGAATGATTGAGACAATAGATGTGAAGTGACCATAGTGAGACCTTTATGTAGTATGCACCCCCTCGTCTGGTTAGACAGCATTGATCGTATTATACGGTATTCATCTACCCGTAATACGTAGCTGGCTGAGTCATTCCTCCGCTCTCCAGTATTATGGTTCTGGGGCGTGACAAGGTTTTAGTGGTGGCCCATGCAGGTCTAATTTCAGACTTGTGGGGTGTTTTAATTTATAGGATGTCTCAATCACACATGTTTTCTCTTGATCTCCTGATTCGTATTCTCGATTCTAGCTTGACATTCCGGTATCCTTTGACTTCATTGATCTTCCCTGTCCGACCGTTTGATTATTCTCTTGTCCCTTTTCTTAGGGGCACCTCGTCCGCATCTGTCAGGATTGGGCAACAACAACATGGGCAACCTGACCAGGTTGGTCAGCAACAAGAGCCAGTACAACCTCAAGAGGCTATTCAAGAAGAGGTGATAGTGGAACCAGCAGTTGGACCGCAGTATCCGGAGGTTCCAACACCACCAATAGTTCCATCTACCCCAGTGGAAGTGGACACACCAGCCCTTCTGGAGATCATGAGAGGGATGATGGCTACTCAGCAACATCAGATGTTAGCCCAGCAGCGCATGCACGCTCAGTTACAAGAGCAGAATGTACTACTTAACCAAGGATTGCAGACAGCTTTGGAAAGAGAGGCAAGGCCAGATTCAGGAGCATCAGCCAGGTTTTGCAAGTACAACCCCCGTCGTTTTGAGGGCACGGAGGATGCCATCTCAGCAGATGCATGGCTTAAGGATATTGAGGCTATTCTGACAGCAGCTAAGGTGCCAGCAGAAGAACGTGTGGATCTAGTGAAGCTGTTACTTCAAGATCTCGCACGTGATTGGTAGGAATCAGAGGAGGTAGGCATCAGACGTCCTGTGGCTTGGGACGATTTTACAGCAAGATTCAAGACGAAGTTGTCACGACCCGCACCCGCTAAAAGGGTACGTGACGTGACAACGCCCAGCCCTCACCGAAAAATCGGCGTGAAACGCTGTGGATTTCTCTACTTCTAAACAGTTTATATATATAACAAAAACCTGTCAAGTCCATGGTCAACTCCGAACGGAGGACAAGCAATGAATATATATACGAGTACTCAATCACGACTCTAAGATAACAAAGTAAAGACTGAAATGAAAAGACAACAAGACGATAAAATAATATATAACCTGTCAAGTCCAACACAAAGAATATATACAGTCCAAGTCTCTAATACAGTCCATAGTAATAACAGACTCAAAAGTAGCTGGAGACAAAGTCCAGTATAAAAGACCTACTCTAACTAAGTAATAGGTAGGGTCTCGTCAGGCGGAGCTAAGCCCTGCTGGACCAAAGTCTCCAGGTCTATGCCCACTACGTCATCCGGACCGTAGTAGGTACTGTAGTCTCCCTCATCTGCATCTGTAATATTTTCAACATATCCTGTCAGGATGGAACGAGCACAATCCACTAACAACATTTCACAAGATATGACAAAAGCTATAATCTGTAAATAGAGAGTATATACAAGAAAATCATGGAATGTACATGTGAGAATCATGGCAAGGTAAGCTGTAAAACTAAAGCTAGAACAAGGCAAGTAAACTGATCATGGCATGTACAAGAGTCAAGAACCATATATCTAGGTGTGTGAATACTAGCTACAACATGTGGCCGGATTGGGTCTGCACAAGGTTATGATCAGCCAATCCCACGTGGAGTGTAGGATTGGTAGCATTCAAGGTCTACAAGAATAAACAAGGTGGATAATGACCACACATCTACACTAGTACTCCCCGTCCCCGACTGGTAGAGTGGATCCAAGCAAGACACGTTATGACACGGGATTCTACGAGAAGGGAGCAAGTCTTCTCGAGAATCGGTGTCCATATACTGCACAAGAACTACAAGGGGGCTTGCACAAGATATACCAAGATAACGAGGAATAACATCTCATGTCGGGATCCATGAATACCAATCCGTGTGACCAATGTGTCGAGAACAAGCATATCTACACTAATTACATGGATTATATCAGTCAGCATAAATTGGAAAAGTGTCAGAGAATGTACTCGCCTGAAATATGATATGGTACGTCAACCGGAGCAAATGCAGTATCTCGAGGACCTATAGAGAACAAGACGTATCAATACTAAGTTTAGGAAGTAAAGTTAAATCAAAATAAACCCTATTTAGTCATTCTAGGTCAAGACATGTCTAGTCGGGTCAATCTTGGTCATGGGAGAACATTAGAAGTTCAACCGGATCAATCTAGGTCGAAAACTGACTTACCGTTGACTTTTGGTCAACGGGTCAATTTTGGTCAACTCGAGGTCAACACTAGGTCAACACTAGGTCACTGGTGACTAATAGTTGACTTTTAGTCAACGGTCCAAGTTGGATGGAATTTGGGACCAAATTGGGTAAAGTGTTGACCCTTAGTTGACTTTTAGCCTAAAAAGTCAACCGTGGTCAACCGGAGTCAAAACTAGGTATTAGACAGCTAATCCTACTCCTTACCAACCTATATAACCTATTTCGAAGTCCATCTTGGACTTCAAACTCAATTTCTCGGCCGTAGGCCAAATTCCTATTTTAGCCTTTTTAAGGGTTAAATTCTACCCTCGGCGCTAGTCTAGATAGCCTACCTACGCTACTTATTTTGACCCGATCTCCCTAGGGTAGTAGGGTACTATCCTATAGGTTCGTTATCTACCAGAATACCTAAGTAAAGTGGACGTTTGGTCCACCTTACGGCCCATTGCAGAAATCTCGAATATTTCGAGATACGCACTGACACGGCGCGATACCGGCGCCCTATGACCCCGATTTCCATCCGGGAGCTTACCCGCAAAATCTAAATCATATATTTGAACTCCATGCCAAGTTTCATCGCAATCCAATGCTCCGGGCTCAAATTTGCCCTCTAACTCGACTTCCTCCTTTTCCTATTCTACTTCCCTTCTTCCTAATCTTCCTATTTCTCTAATCCTTCTCCTTCTAACTTCTTCTTCTTATTCTTCTAACTCTAATTTCTAACTCTTCTTATTCTTTTCCCTCTTCCTCTTCAATCTCTAAATTTTCTATTCTCTTTTTCCTCCTCTCTTCCTATTCTCCTTCTCCTATTTCTTCTAATCTCCTTACTTCTTCTAACTTCTTTTCTTCTACTTCTTCTCATTTTCTTTAACTTCTTCTAACCTTTCCTCTTCTCATTCTCTCTATATAAATCCATCTATATATCTATATATATACTACTCTATATATATACATATATATCTATATATAGGGGGGTCTTAAGGGGTTAAATAGGGGGTTTTATAGGTGCTAAGGGGGGGAAACTCTTGCTACTGCTGCTGCACCTTAAGCTACTGCTGCTGCTGCTCTTAGAGCTGCTGCTGCTGCTGCTTTGCTGCTGCAGGATGCTGCTGCTCCTGCTAATCCTCTTCTTCTTCCCTCTTAATCCTCTACTTCCTCTTCCTTTCTCTCTATATATATATACCTATATATATATATCTATCTATCTATCTACCTATCTATCTATCTATTTATTTATATAAAACCATCCCTCTACCTATATATATATCTAAATCTATATATCTCTACACCCACACCCATATACATATATACACACACACATATACATATATATCCACACACACACATATACATATATATATACAAATACGTATATACATATATACATATATACACATATAATTAAACACACTCTCTCACACACAACCTCACACACACACCACCACTCTCATCCTCTCCTCTACCACTCTCTACACACCCACACAAATATATACATACATATATATTCCCATATATATATCTAATACAAACACATATATATATATATCTATATATATATATACATATACATATATATACATATATATACACCCTTTGTCTATAATTCCTCCAATTAACCACTTAAACTAGAATTCTAGGAAAAATCCTATAAAATAGGGCAAAGTGTAGAGAATGAGATTCTCTACACTTATTGTGAAGGTCATAAATAAAGAGAGGAATTAAATGAAGGGTTTAATATCATACCTAATAGAGAGAGAGCTTGAAGGAAGAAGAAAGAAATTTGAAGAAGAAGGAGACTTTTGTGTGAAGTAACAAAGAAGGGGGGGGGGGGGGGGTTCTCTTCATGGCCGGCCACTCCAAGTGTGGGCTATTGGGTTGGGATCCAATAGCCCACAACCCATTAAGCTAAGTTAGGTTCGAATTGAAATTGGGTTGGTTCGGTTCGATTCGGTTTGATTCTAAACCACTAATTAAGCCTCTAAATGACTAATTAAGTCATGGAAAAATAGGTTACTAATTTCTAGCCTATTTATGATGGTACATGGGCTAAGCCCAGCTAGTATGGGGGTCCCACTACGGTCCAGGCTACCCGGGTCTCCAAATTGGGTCCGAATTGGATAAAATTCAAACCGACTCAAATAAATTCCTAAAAATCATATAAAATCAAATAAAATTTCTAAAATATTTTAAAACTTGAAAATGACAAAAATACCCCTAATTTGAAAAACTGGGGGTGACAAATCTACCCTCCTTAAAAAATTTCGTCCTCGAAATTCAAACGGTCGTACTCTTCTCTAGGTCAAGCACCCAACAATCAAGGTCTACTAAATTTTATCCTAAGTTATATAACATGTAATCTAGAAAATCAGAACACATGCATGGTTTTAAATCTCTACAGTATCGTGTTATTGCAGTCTTCATTGGGGTTTCTATTTAATCTAGCATGATCATCACATATGCAAACTAAAGGTACTAAGAAAGCAATCATCAATCAATGGGCGAAAAGAACAGGTAAAAAGAAAGGGCAAGATCCTACCTCCTAGTCCAATGCGTGCAGGATCCTCAACTGCCATCGCAAAAACCCTGTCCTGGCGGGGTATATCCCGCTGCTGGTGGAGGGCGTGATGCGGTGCCATAGGTGGCCTACCCTGTGCTCCTTGAGCTGCACGGCGATAGTTCGTAGGACAATCTCTCAGCTGATGTCCAGCCTCCCCGCAATAGAGGCACAAGCCCAGCCTCTTCCGGCAGACCTCCCAGATGTGACCGGACTTCTTGCAGTAGCCGCAAGGAGCCCCATGCTGTGCCTGCCTCTGCTGAGTGTGCTGCACCTGCTGCTGGACCGGTGCTCTGGCCTGCACCTGCTGCTGGTGATGCTGGAACGACTGATGCTGAAGCTGAGGGCGCTTAGCAGGCCCTGCACTGCTACTGGCCCCAGAAAACACATCTCGATCCCTCTTCGGCTTCAAGCCCAAGTCCCTCTCTACCTTCCGAGCCTCCGCGTAAACCTCCGCATATGTCGCGTAGAAAGAAGGGATCTGGAACTTGATATCCCAAGCCAATCCCTCCCTGAAGCGCTCCGCTCGGATCACCGGGTCACTCACCATGTACTCGGCATATCGGCTCAGCCGGCCGAACTCCGCCGCATACTCCTCTACGGTCATGCTGCCCTGCTGCAGGTTCTGGAACTGCCGCACCAGGCCAATCTTGTCCGTAGGGGAAAAGAACTTCTCTCTGAACAAGGTCCTGAACTCTGCCCAAGTATGGCCCTCTCCTGCAAGAGCCGGCTCATTCCGGAACCATGTCCGGGCAATATCTAACAACTGCAATCCAACCGCCTCGACCCTCAGGTCGGCTGCAAGACGGCAAGCCCCCATCTGGCGCTCGGTATCCTCGAGCCAATCATCAGCATAGATAATGCCCTCAGTCCCCTTGAAATCCCTCGGACCAAGCTTCTTGAAAGCATGGATATCCCCGATCTTCGGCTGCTGCTGCTGCTGAACCTCCCTCTGTGGAGCCTGACGCTCCACTGCCGCCATAGCCAATCTGTGCGCATCCTCCATGCCCTGGCGTATGACCTCTGTCTGCCTCAACTGAGCCTCGTGCTGAGCCTCGTGCTGAGCCCGCTGGGACTCAAGCACCTGGTGGAAGAACGCTAGCATCTGTCCCATATCTGTGGGCAGAGGAGGCAATGGAGGAATAGCTCCCATCATCACCGAAGGAGTCCCCTGCTGAGGAGGAAGAATACCCGCAGCAGCTCCCACTGTAGCCCCTGGCACTACGGGAAGAACACCCGCAATGGCCCCAGGGACGGTCATAGAGGTAGCTGGAGGAGTACCCCCAAGAGCCCCAACAGAAGTCCCATCAGCCGGGGAAGTAACCGGAGCCTGTCCGCCAGAAGTGGCAGACCTCTCCGTCTCCCCGAGCCCCTCGCCAGGAGAATGAGTCATCAATATCCTGGAGACAAATTAAGAAGAAGATATCAATATGGCACATGAAGGCAATATCAAAGGAGGACAGCTAGAAAGCAGTAAATCAATATCAAAGACGGTAAGCAAGATAAGTAAGGAAAGATCCTACTGTGATTGAGTACCCTAGCCTATAGCCTATCTTAGATACGTACCGCAGGCTCGTAATAGCACTCTAAGTCGAGCGCCACTACGACATCGCACTAATTGCGACTTCAGGACCTGCGTGGGCCACCACTAAAACGTGTCACGACCCGCACCCGCTAAAAGGGCACGTGACGTGACAACGCCCAGCCCTCACCGAAAAATCGGCGTGGAACACTGTGGATTTCTCTACTTCTAAACAGTTTATATATATAACAAAAACCTGTCAAGTCCATGGTCAACTCCGAACGGAGGACAAGCAATGAATATATATACGAGTACTCAATCACGACTCTAAGATAACAAAGTAAAGACTGAAATGAAAAGACAACAAGACGATAAAATAATATATAACCTGTCAAGTCCAACACAAAGAATATATACAGTCCAAGTCTCTAATACAGTCCATAGTAATAACAGACTCAAAAGTAGCTGGAGACAAAGTCCAGTATAAAAGACCTACTCTAACTAAGTAATAGGTAGGGTCTCGTCAGGCGGAGCTAAGCCCTGCTGGACCAAAGTCTCCAGGTCTATGCCCACTACGTCATCCGGACCGTAGTAGGTACTGTAGTCTCCCTCATCTGCATCTGTAATATTTTCAACATATCCTGTCAGGATGGAACGAGCACAATCCACTAACAACATTTCACAAGATATGACAAAAGCTATAATCTGTAAATAGAGAGTATATACAAGAAAATCATGGAATGTACATGTGAGAATCATGGCAAGGTAAGCTGTAAAACTAAAGCTAGAACAAGGCAAGTAAACTGATCATGGCATGTACAAGAGTCAAGAACCATATATCTAGGTGTGTGAATACTAGCTACAACATGTGGCCGGATTGGGTCTGCACAAGGTTATGATCAGCCAATCCCACGTGGAGTGTAGGATTGGTAGCATTCAAGGTCTACAAGAATAAACAAGGTGGATAATGACCACACATCTACACTAGTACTCCCCGTCCCCGACTGGTAGAGTAGATCCAAGCAAGACACGTTATGACACGGGATTCTACGAGAAGGGAGCAAGTCTTCTCGAGAATCGGTGTCCATATACTGCACAAGAACTACAAGGGGGCTTGCACAAGATATACCAAGATAACGAGGAATAACATCTCATGTCGGGATCCATGAATACCAATCCGTGTGACCAATGTGTCGAGAACAAGCATATCTACACTAATTACATGGATTATATCAGTCAGCATAAATTGGAAAAGTGTCAGAGAATGTACTCGCCTGAAATATGATATGGTACGTCAACCGGAGCAAATGCAGTATCTCGAGGACCTATAGAGAACAAGACGTATCAATACTAAGTTTAGGAAGTAAAGTTAAATCAAAATAAACTCTATTTAGTCATTCTAGGTCAAGACATGTCTAGTCGGGTCAATCTTGGTCATGGGAGAACATTAGAAGTTCAACCGGATCAATCTAGGTCGAAAACTGACTTACCGTTGACTTTTGGTCAACGGGTCAATTTTGGTCAACTCGAGGTCAACACTAGGTCAACACTAGGTCACTGGTGACTAATAGTTGACTTTTAGTCAACGGTCCAAGTTGGATGGAATTTGGGACCAAATTGGGTAAAGTGTTGACCCTTAGTTGACTTTTAGCCTAAAAAGTCAACCGTGGTCAACCGGAGTCAAAACTAGGTATTAGACAGCTAATCCTACTCCTTACCAACCTATATAACCTATTTCGAAGTCCATCTTGGACTTCAAACTCAATTTCTCGGCCGTAGGCCAAATTCCTATTTTAGCCTTTTTAAGGGTTAAATTCTACCCTCGGCGCTAGTCTAGATAGCCTACCTACGCTACTTATTTTGACCCGATCTCCCTAGGGTAGTAGGGTACTATCCTATAGGTTCGTTATCTACTAGAATACCTAAGTAAAGTGGACGTTTGGTCCACCTTACGGCCCATTGCAGAAATCTCGAATATTTCGAGATACGCACTGACACGGCGCGATACCGGCGCCCTATGACCCCGATTTCCATCCGGGAGCTTACCCGCAAAATCTAAATCATATATTTGAACTCCATGCCAAGTTTCATCGCAATCCAATGCTCCGGGCTCAAATTCGCCCTCTAACTCGACTTCCTCCTTTTCCTATTCTACTTCCCTTCTTCCTAATCTTCCTATTTCTCTAATCCTTCTCCTTCTAACTTCTTCTTCTTATTCTTCTAACTCTAATTTCTAACTCTTCTTATTCTTTTCCCTCTTCCTCTTCAATCTCTAAATTTTCTATTCTCTTTTTCCTCCTCTCTTCCTATTCTCCTTCTCCTATTTCTTCTAATCTCCTTACTTCTTCTAACTTCTTTTCTTCTACTTCTTCTCATTTTCTTTAACTTCTTCTAACCTTTCCTCTTCTCATTCTCTCTATATAAATCCATCTATATATCTATATATATACTACTCTATATATATACATATATATCTATATATAGGGGGGTCTTAAGGGGTTAAATAGGGGGTTTTATAGGTGCTAAGGGGGGGAAACTCTTGCTACTGCTGCTGCACCTTAAGCTACTGCTGCTGCTGCTCTTAGAGCTGCTGCTGCTGCTGCTTTGCTGCTGCAGGATGCTGCTGCTCCTGCTAATCCTCTTCTTCTTCCCTCTTAATCCTCTACTTCCTCTTCCTTTCTCTCTATATATATATACCTATATATATCTATCTATCTATCTACCTATCTATCTATCTATTTATTTATATAAAACCATCCCTCTACCTATATATATATCTAAATCTATATATCTCTACACCCACACCCATATACATATATACACACACACATATACATATATATCCACACACACACATATACATATATATATACAAATACGTATATACATATATACATATATACACATATAATTAAACACACTCTCTCACACACAACCTCACACACACACCACCACTCTCATCCTCTCCTCTACCACTCTCTACACACCCACACAAATATATACATACATATATATTCCCATATATATATCTAATACAAACACATATATATATATATCTATATATATATATACATATACATATATATACATATATATACACCCTTTGTCTATAATTCCTCCAATTAACCACTTAAACTAGAATTCTAGGAAAAATCCTATAAAATAGGGCAAAGTGTAGAGAATGAGATTCTCTACACTTATTGTGAAGGTCATAAATAAAGAGAGGAATTAAATGAAGGGTTTAATATCATACCTAATAGAGAGAGAGAGCTTGAAGGAAGAAGAAAGAAATTTGAAGAAGAAGGAGACTTTTGTGTGAAGTAACAAAGAAGGGGGGGGGGGGGGTTCTCTTCATGGCCGGCCACTCCAAGTGTGGGCTATTGGGTTGGGATCCAATAGCCCACAACCCATTAAGCTAAGTTAGGTTCGAATTGAAATTGGGTTGGTTCGGTTCGATTCGGTTTGATTCTAAACCACTAATTAAGCCTCTAAATGACTAATTAAGTCATGGAAAAATAGGTTACTAATTTCTAGCCTATTTATGATGGTACATGGGCTAAGCCCAGCTAGTATGGGGGTCCCACTACGGTCCAGGCTACCCGGGTCTCCAAATTGGGTCCGAATTGGATAAAATTCAAACCGACTCAAATAAATTCCTAAAAATCATATAAAATCAAATAAAATTTCTAAAATATTTTAAAACTTGAAAATGACAAAAATACCCCTAATTTGAAAAACTGGGGGTGACAGAAGTACTATGGAGTTGTGACGCAATTTGAGCTACAACAGAAGTTTATCAATCTTAGACAGGCTGGCAAGACTGTAGATGCTTATGCAGCAGAGTTCTGCAGATTGAGTAGGTTCGCCCCAGAGATGGTAGCAACAGAGAGCCAGAGGGCTATGAGGTTCCAGCAAGGGTTTTATCTTGAACTTTTGCAATTGATAGAGGGGCACAATTACCAAACTTTTGATGAAGTATTGACGGCAACTCGAAGGCATGAGATAACCATTCAGAGGCTTGCGGCAAGGACTGGGGGTCAGAAGAGATCCCACAGTCAGATTGAAGGAGGAGGGGGAGTAGCACCCCGAACAACAACACCATCTACTGGCATTCGTATCCACGATGTGGCGATACGAGGACCAGTACCACCAAGGCAGCAGCAACAGCATCAGAGGAAGAACCAGCAACCCCCAGCGGGCTGCACTTATTACGGGAAGATAGGGCACACTAGAGATGTGTGTCGGACATTGAACGGGCTGTGTCTGATATGTGGAAATCCAGATCATCGGATTACCACATGTCCCATGAATTCGAGGTCAGGAGGACCAGTACAACAGTTTCCTGCTCTGCCAGCACCAGGGGCAGGACAGTATCGAGGACCAGCGGTAGCAGTGAGACCGTTGGCCCAGCGTCCGTTCATGACGCAGGCTCAGATGTTTCGGCAGCAGGGACCGCCGATGCAACAACACCAGCATAGACCACCCCAGCATCACCAAGGCAGGGGCCAGCGGCAGCACCAGGCTAGGCCGCAGCATGGGAACCAGCAAGGAGGTCGAGGGCAGGCATTCACTCTGTCCTTGGAAGAGGCATTAGCATCGGGAGATGTTGTGGCAGGTAACATTCTCGTCGCCTCATATCCCGCAGTAGCATTGTTTGATTCGGGAGCATCCCATTCATTTATATCTGCACAATTTGCAACACGGCTAGGTATGGAGTTCGAGACATTGCCAGGGAGGTTGAATATACTCACTGGTAATGGGCTCGTAGGAGTTAGTAGAGTTATTCTAGCGTGTAGCGTTGTAGTTTGCGGGCATTCCTTACCCGCCCGGTTGATAGAATTTCCTGTTGGAAATTTCGATATTATTTTAGGCATGGACTGGCTGAAAGACAGTCATGCGACAATAGATTGTCGTAGAGGGAGTGTATCTTTTGATATTCCAGGCATGAAGCGGTTCACCTTAGTCAGATCAGTAGCAACTCAACAGGAGCAGGGAGTAGTGACGGCAATGGAAGAAGTTCAAGTTCCGAAGGTAGTTGAAGAGTTTTTAGACGTATTTCCTGAAGAGCTTCCAGGTCTACCACCAGTTAGAGATATTGAGTTTAGTATAGAATTGGCACCTGGAACTAAACCGATATCAGATCGGGTTTACAGAATGGCAGATTCAGAGCAGGCCAAGGTATATCAGCACATAGAGGAACTGAAGGAGAAGAAGTTCATCCAAGCTAGCGTGTCACCCTGGGCAGCACCAGTAGTACTTGTGGGAAAGAAGGATGGGTCATCCAGATTATGCATCGATTACAGGAAGCTTAACGCGGCAACAGTGAAGAACAAGTACCCATTACCCAGGATTGACGACTTATTTGATCAGTTGAGCAGGGCCAGAGTTTTCTCCAAGATAGATCTTCGTTCAGGGTATCATCAGGTGAGGGTTCGGAAGGAAGACATTCCCAAGACAGCATTCAGGTCGAAGTATGGGCATTATGAATTCTTAGTAATGCCGTTTGGTTTGACCAATGCTCCAGCAATATTTATGGATTTGATGAACCGCATCTTTATGCCATACTTAGATCAGTTTGTCGTTGTGTTTCTTGACGACATTCTCGTATACTCTGCTAGTGAAGAGGAGCATGAAGACCATCTCAGGAAAGTGTTACAGGTTCTGAGAGAGAACCAGTTGTATGCCAAGCTCAGCAAGTGTGAGTTCTGGACGAATCACATTTCATTTTTGGGTCATATCATATCAGGAGCTGGAGTAGCAGTGGATCCTAAGAAGGTAGAAGCAGTAGAAAGTTGGCCAGTACCCAAGACCGTAGCAGATGTGCGGAGTTTCTTGGGATTGGCAGGATATTACAGAAGATTTGTATCAGACTTTGCGAGACTTTCAGCACCCATGACTCGCTTGACACGGAAGGACGTGCCATTCGTCTGGTCGGCAGAATGTCAGACATCATTTGAGAATTTGAAGCAGAAGTTGATATCAGCACCTATTCTTACATTGCCAGTTGGACCCGGAGGTTTTACTGTTTATTGTGATGCGTCAGGTAAAGGACTTGGATGTGTCCTCATGCAGCATGGGAAGGTGATAGCGTATGCATCTAGGCAGCTTCGAGACCACGAGAAGAATTATCCGACTCATGACTTGGAATTGGAGGCAGTAGTATTCGCTTTGAAGCTATGGAGGCATTACTTATATGGTGACCGAGTGGAGATGTACACGGACCACAAAAGTCTGAAGTACATCTTTACTCAGAAGGAGCTGAACATGAGACAGAGAAGATGGTTGGAGTTGATCAAGGATTACGACGTGGAGCTTCAGTATCATCCAGGCAAGGCTAATGTGGTAGCAGATGCTCTCAGCAGGAGAGGCGGCGCATTTATGTTAACAATACAGAGGCATATTTTAGAAGACCTTCAGGAGATGGGCATCGAGGTTATACTTCCTAGTGATGTAGGAGTTCTGGCGAGTCTACAAGTTCAATCCGACTTAGTAGACAGGATCAAGGCAGCTCAGGCACAGGACCCAAGGATTCAGAAGCTTAGGGCAGAATGTGAGTCAGGACTCAGGAAGGAGATGAGAATTCATGAAGATGGTACACTTAGGTTTGGGTCACGTCTATGTGTGCCTAGTGGAGATATCAGACAGGAGGTTATGGCAGAAGCTCACAGTTCTCAGTACTCTGTACACCCTGGAGGGACCAAGATGTACCAAGATATCAAGCAGCACTTCTGGTGGAACGGGATGAAGAGGGAGATAGCTAGATTCGTTTCCCGTTGCTTGGTATGTCAGCAAGTGAAGGCAGAGCAGCAGAGGCCAGCTGGGTTATTGCAACCGCTTTCTATCCCGGAATGGAAGTGGGAGCATATTACAATGGACTTTGTGACTGGTTTACCGAGATCCCCAAGTGGTAAGGATGCTATTTGGGTAATCGTAGATCGGCTTACGAAGGTGGCACATTTTCTTCCTTTTAGAGTAGGTCAATCTACGGAGAAGTTGGCAGAATTATATATGCAGCAGATAGTCAGACAACATGGGGTCCCAGTCAGTATTGTGTCAGACAGAGATACCCGTTTTACATCACATTTTTGGAAGAGCTTACATCATAGCTTGGGTACCAAGTTAAGATTTAGCACGGCTTACCATCCACAGACAGACGGGCAATCAGAAAGAACAATTCAGACTTTGGAAGACATGTTGCGAGCTTGCACCCTAGATTTTGGAGGATCTTGGGAGAGCCACCTACACTTGGTCGAGTTCTCATATAACAACAGTTATCAAGCCAGTAACCAGATGACGCCATTTGAAGCACTATATGGTAAGAAGTGTAGGTCGCCATTAGCGTGGGATGATATTGGGGAGAGAAAGATGCTAGGCCCAGAATTGATTGTTCAGACGGTTGAAGTGGTTAAAGGAATTAGAGAGCGACTTCGAGTTACGCAGGATCGGCATCGTCATTGGGCAGACCAGCATCGTAGGCCGTTAGAGTTTTCTGTTGGGGACCACGTATTCTTGCGGATCTCACCTACCCGTGGGGTCATTAGATTTGGCATTCGCGGGAAGTTGAGTCCTCGATACGTGGGCCCATTTGTTATTCTTGATCGGGTAGACGATGTTGCTTATCGTTTATCCCTTCCACCTTCGTTACGAGAGGTGCATGATGTGTTTCATGTATCTCAATTGCGAAGGTATGTATCAGACCTAAGCCATGTCCTTGATCATTCTGAGCTGGTTGTTGGTACCAACCTGTCTTACGAGGAACAGCCTGTGTCTATTTTGGACCGAAGAGAGAAGATACTCAAGAACCGAACAATTAACCTTGTCCGGGTTGCTTGGGGTCATCACTCTTTAGGAGAGTCAACGTGGGAACGTGAGGATGATATCCGATCACGATATCCGCACCTGTTTGACTCACAAGGTATATCTCTTTCTGTATACCTTGATTGTCTTAACCCCTCATGCTTGTCACGTTGTAAGTAGAATTGCTTGGTGTCGTAGAATGTTCAGCATGGATATGTTTCTACTGTTAATATTGTAGAATGATTGCTTACTCAATTGTTTATACTTAGATTAGTTTAGCTTCGATATTTCTATCATGCTTAGATCTGAAATTCCGAGGACGGAATTTTTCTAAGGAGGGTAGAGATGTCACTTCCCGTTCCCAGAATACGTATTTATTTAATAGTTACCATGTATTATTCTGTATTTAAATTTCTGTAAATTTATGTTAGTTAATTAATCTGCTCTTTAAATTTTCATGTTAATTTATTTCCTGCAACTTTATTTCTGCACTTTATTTTCTGCTTTTATTCCTGCATTTATTTTCGGCTTTTACCTCTTTGCTTTGCTTGCGGGTTGGCCTTGGATGAACCCATTGGACCCGGTCCAATACTCCCACCTACCACCACCCCTTCATTTAAAGCCCAAAACCATTTCTCTCTCTTCGTTACTTCTTTCCATTTTACTTCTTCTTCCTCATAACTCTCCCACCAACCTAGAAGAGATAGGCAAGTGCCAACTTGCTTCTTGATGGATCCTCATTTTTATTGTTCCATCATCTTCCTCATTTGATTCTAAGTCTCTTTAGTACTTAGCATTTTCAATTTTCATGGCTTCTTTGTTGTAGATCTAAGTTTGATATATTTTCGGATTTCTTAGGTTTTGATCTAGTAAACTTTGTTATCTTCAAGTTTCGATGGTTCCATGTTGTAGAGAATTTCGTTCTACCCAATTTTGACCTATGGAAGTCCATATTTGGGCTTGGGATGAAGGATTTATGAAGCTTGGAAGCAATGGCTTCCATGGTTCCCATGGTTCTGTTCTCAGAAAATTCGGAGAAGAAGAACAGTCCCAGCCGCATGAAATCTTCAGGCGCATGGAAATCTTTATTCCCACAGCCGCATCAAATCTTCATTCCTCAGCGCATGGAATCTTTATTCCCACAGCGCATCAAATCATCACTTCCTACAGCCAAGGCGCATGATTTATTTATTTCCCAATCACTTCTCACAGCCAAGGCGCATGATTTATTTATTTTCCAATCACTTCTCACAGCCAAGGCACATGATTTATTTATTTTCCAATCACTTCTCACAGCCAAGGCGCATGAATTTATTTATTTCCCAATCACTTCTCACAGCCAAGGCGCATGATTTATTTATTTCCCAATCACTTCCCACAGCCAAGGCGCATGATTTATTTATTTCCCAATCACTTCCCACAGCCAAGGCGCATGAGTTTATTTATTTCTCGATCCTTTCCCTCAGGCGCATGATATTTATTTCCCACAGCGCATGAGATTATTTATTTCCCAATCTCATTCCTCAGGCGCATGAGATTATTTATTTCCCAATCTCATTCCTCAGGCGCATGGATTATTTATTTCTCAATCTTATTCCACAGCGCATGATATTTATTTCCCACAATCTCATTCCTCAGGCGCATGGATTATTTATTTCTCAATCTTATTCCACAGCGCATGATATTTATTTCCCACAATCTCATTCCTCAGGCGCATGAGATTATTTATTTCCCAATCTCATTCCTCAGGCGCATGGATTATTTATTTTCCAATCTTATTTCACAGCGCATGAGTTTAATTATTTCCCAATCATTTCCCTCAGGCGCATGATATTATTTATTTCCCAACCTTTCCCACAGTGCATGAGATTTATTTATTCCCCAATCATTTTCCACAGTGCATGAGATTTATTTATTCCCCAATCATTTTCCACACTGTATGAGATTTATTTATTCCCCAATCATTTTCCACAGCACATGAGATTCTTTATTTCCCAATATTTATTTTCCGAATTTGGCATTAATTAACATTGATTGTTATCTTGATTAATTATTGATCATGCGTTCCTAGATGGAACTAAGAGACTGGCTAGTCGTCTTATTGAAATGAATGAATGAGACACGTTCATATTAAGTATGAACTACTATAATCGATTGGCCGATCCCGAATCTTGACATACAGGCATACATGCAGGCTTCAATTTATTTATTTATTTATTTTACTATAAAAGAAGCATGTGTACTTTATGGTCAAGGCATGATTGTTCCGTGGTTAGTTTGGATTGTTGCATTACGCTATGTAAGACCTACAACCTAACCGCACGGGTATCGTTGTAGAGCTGGGCATATCGTACTTTGTACGGAAGTACTCATTCTGAATGACCATGACCCACGGCATGGGATTTCGCTCAACGTAGAGACTATTAAGTTAAATAAAATAATGATTGCATGGAGAGAATGGATTCCCGAGTTCTTACATGGCAGCCCTCTTTGGGACTATTAGTGCCCAACAGGCCGGCTGGTTCCCACAGATACTGCAAATCTGCCACACGGGCAGGGAGCGGTATCTGCTTATATTATTGTATATTGTATATTGATGACGGGCGTCCCGCTGGGACTCGTCTAATTCATGATTGGCGCAATTGATTGATTGGATAGACTAGCCTTGCTTGTCCATAGTAAGAACTGAGAAATCCTTATTGCATAATTCCAGGATAACTTAGGACTCACAGTAGTAAGCCGTAGGAGTTGGATGGCCGTTTAAGTTGATTTGTTTGTGTACTGTACCTACTCTGTTAACTAACTGAGATGATCAGAGCATCATGACATGACGGGCCAACTTCTGTCCTTGTTTGGTTGGGAGGTTGGTTCGAAGTGTCGTGATGTCACGTGAATCCCAGTAGCGAGCAGAGATCTATTATTATATTCTCTTATTTACTGGTTTAATACCTCATATCGTGCTTCCTTGCGGTACTTGCTGTTAGAGGTCTAACCTCTCTGGTTTTGCATGACCAGATTTAGAGCCGGTTCCCGAGGACTCAGCTTACTTCCACCTCCAAGATGGTCAATACTAGAGGGATGATCGCAGGAGGACTCGAGTGGGTTTCTTACTTCCCCACTCGTTTTGTTACTTACTTTATATTTTGCCGTTTGGCACCGACATGTTAGTCGGATTGTCTTGTACTTACTTTTACATAATTGTAACTAAAGTCAGACTGCAGCTGATAACAATTGTGTATATTTTTGCTACATCAGATCTGGCTATGTTTTGTAAAGCCAGATATCAAGAACATTTTGACAGAGCGTTTGGGACGCCTTACTGCTTTATCTTACATGTTCTCTATTACTGTTTCTTGTTCGAATGATTGAGACAATAGATGTGAAGTGACCATAGTGAGACCTTTATGTAGTATGCACCCCCTCGTCTGGTTAGACAGCATTGATCGTATTATACGGTATTCATCTACCCGTAATACGTAGCTGGCTGAGTCATTCCCCCGCTCTCCAGTATTCTGGTTCTGGGGCGTGACACGTCGGGTACTACTAGTCCCAAGGGGACTGCCATGTAAGAACTCGTGTCATGCCCCAGAACCAGAATACAGGAGAGCGGGGGCAGACATAGCCAGCTACGTATGATAAAATGGAATCCATCTCATCATACGGTCACGGCTGTCTAGAAATATGAGGGTTTATCTACAAGCCATCAGTCTCTTAAGGTCATAAAATAGCCTATTGTCTCAATCTCAACCAACTAATAATAATCACAAGATATCAGATCACCAAATACACAATTGTAAGGCGTTCCAAACATTACATATCCAGATGATCATGAAGCTAGTCGTACAAAATTTAAGGACTAGCAAGAGTTAAGTTATACATGATCAACCTCGAGTTGTCAATCATGTTACAGCCCGTAGGCAGACAGTAAGTAAAATATACACGAGCTAACACTTGCTCGGCGGCTAAACGCCTCAAAAGAATAATGTACAATTACAGTGGGAGAACAAAAGAAACCCACTCGTTGCCAGGATTCCCTCTAGTGGTCACCATCTGGCTGGAAAGCAGGTAGATCCTTTTCTGCTGCTCCGGTATCTGGCCATACAAAACCAGCTGGGTCAGACTCCAGAAAGAGCAAGTGCCACAAATGAGGCTTCACTTAGGAACTAAAATCAGCAAATTAGCACCAGAGTATAATTACAAATAAAAGACAGTAATTTAAGAAAAGCATGACAGGTGAATATGAAGACAATCTTGTACAGAATCAATAAAAGACAGGACATATTGGAAAAGTATGACAGGATGATATACGATGAGATAACCATGGGACTATTCAGATAACCAAGTTACAACCCGTAAACCAAACAAGGACCGGGGTTGTAACTCTTCATCTGAACGGAACTTGGTATCCCCACCATTTATTAATAAGGCTAGTGTAAATAATCACGATCTCGAGGTAAGGTAAAGCATGTCGAGCATGTCATGGGGTACAACAAGACAATAAACGAAGAGAGAACACAGAACTGCTCCGAGAGCCAGGTTACAACCCGTAAACCAAACAAGGACCAGGGTTGTAACCCTTCGCCTGAACAGAACTGGTCCCCTGATCTTTATTGTTAAAGCAAGCACAAGTAATCATGTCATGTAACAATCTTGTACAGGATCGAGGCAAGAATAGACAGGGTTAGACTCCATTCAATCATTCACGGCCAAACAATAAGTACGGCTTGATACTTTAACTAACTAGGGTTATCACAGGCCTAGTTACTAGCAAGATACAATGAGATTCTTCCAAGTCCAGTTACCCGCCTGCTGCTACCTGAGTGACCCCAGCAAAGAAAAGGAAAAAGATAGCATGATATAGCAGACACACTGTAGTAAGATACATGTGTCCTAAGGTACCACACTCGACGGCGGACTGGAAGTGCACTCATCTCGACGGATAGCAACAAATCCCATGTATATATATATATATAAGGCCAGGATCAAAGGGGCAACAGGTAACTGGGAAAGTCTCTCCATGAACTACTGGATTATTCTAGTAATTAGCCTTAGTCCATTTCAGTGGATAACCCTGACCGTGGTACTCAGGAGTCCCCGTCCTAGACATGATGCAAGACAAGACAGGTTCATTGTACAAGCACAATCGTCCACGGTGTCCAGGTCATTCATACTTATCATGTCAGGCAGCCGTCGTAACGGCTTACCAGAAGTATCATGTCAGGTTTATCATGTCAAGAGTGCGCCACGGCGGGCCACTATCAAGAATTTTCATGCTAAGTTATCATGTCAAAATATCAGGTCAAGTCTATTTGTCAGGAGTGCACCACGGCGGGTCACTATCAAGTCATGCCAGTTATCAAGGAGGAGAGAAACTTGCACAATTAAATAATAATATATTTATAATATATATATTCTTGAAGCCAAGGAGAAACTCTACAACTTTCATGTTTTGAGTTTTTTAAGATTCTAGCTACAAAACAACTTAAACAGGCAAAAACAGTGAAATAGAGCAATTCCGGCGCATTGGATTCCTGCACAATCGGCGCATGAGATTCCTGCACGAATCGGCGCATGAGATTCCTGCACAAATCGGCGCATGGGATTCCTGCACAATCGGCGCATGAGATTCCTGCACGAATCGGCACATGAGATTCCTGCACAAATCGGCGCATGGGATTCCTGCACAAATCGGCGCATGGGATTCCTGCACGAATCGGCGCATGAGATTCCTGAACGAACCGGCGCATGAGATTCCTGCACGAATCGGCGCATGAGATTCCTGCACGAATCGGCGCATGAGATTCCTGCACGAATCGGCGCATGAGATTCCTGCACGAATCGGCGCATGAGAAACTCACGTTGCGTCTTCAGTACATGCGCGTAGGGAACCTACGCGTATGACACGCTCGGAGTTAAGGGATGCGTTGCCGGGACTTCACGGCGCATGGCCTCCCGGCGCATGGCCTCCCGGGCGCATGAGGTTCATCGTCCCCAAACAGCAAGTTCAGCCATGAAAGTTCTGAAAACTTGTAAAGGCCATAACTTCCTCATCCGGAGTCGAAATCAAGCGAAACAAAAGCCAAAACTGCATGAAATCGAATTCTCTACAACATGGAACCACTAGTTTTTGGAAATATCAAGTTTTTAGAGATCAAAACCAAGAAAATTAAACAAGAAGGAACTTAAAACTTAGATCTATGAAAATATAACCATAAAAACGGAAAATGCCAAGTTCTAAAGTATCTTAGAATCAAGTAAGGAAGAGAATGGAATAATAAAACTTGAGATCCATTATGAAGCAAGTTTGCACTTGCCTAAGCTCTCTCTCTCTCTCTCTCTCTCTCTCTCTCTCTCTCTCTCTCCCCCTCCTGGTGGTTGAAGAAGTAAAGATGGAGAAGAGGAAATGAGTAATAATGGAAGAAAGAGAGTGGGATTGATATTTATGGTGGGAGTGGTGGTAGGTGGGAGTGGTTCTCCACATAAAACCAAACCAAGCCAAACCCACTAAACCGAACCAAACCAAGCCAATGCAATGCCATGATGAACCATGAAATACTCAATAAACCAAGCTCCATTAATCAGAATTAATCCATGAACGATAAATGACAATTAAACCACAATGCTAAATATGAAAATAAACTACAACTAACTAATCAAAGAAAAGAAAAATACGGGTCAGAAATACGAACACGTATAAAATACGTATCACAAATTTCGGGGCACTACAACTCGGGAATCCATTCTCTCCATGCAATCATTATTTTATTTAACTTAATAGTCTCTACGTTGAGTGAAGTCCCATGTCGTGGATCATGGTCATTCAAATGAGTGCTTTTGTACGGGATACGATATGCGCAACTCTATAACGATACCCGTGCGGCTAGGTTGTAGGTCTTACATAGCGTAATGCAACAATCAAATCTAACCACGAAATAATCATGCCTTGACCATAAAGTACACATGCTGTTTTTGTAAGATAAATAAATAACTAAATAAATAAATAAATAATGTTGAAGCCTGCATGTGCCTGTATGCCAATATTCGGGATCGGCTAATCGAGTACAATAGTTCATTACATGAACGTGTCTCATTCATTCAATTCAATAAGACGACTAGCCAGTCTCTTAGTTCCAACTAGGAACGCATGATCAATTATAAGTCAATGTCACAATCATTATCAATGGTGACAAGGCATGAAAATCAATTAATATTACATGGGGTCGAGCCTATAACTCCTCAGAGTTAAGTTCTAGTCATACTGGGTATCCATGGATCAATCAAGACACATGACACATTCCACATAACAATCTGTATTAACAATATTAACATATCATGATTTTATCAAGTTCATGCCAAAAGGCGTAAGGATATAATAGAAGAATTATCATGCCATCATTAAATGAATAAGTTATAGAGCAAATAGTAACACCCAGGTTAGAAAGTCACGCCAACAAGTCTGTGCTAAGGCCAAAAAGTCATGCCAAGTCTAGGCTAAGGCCAACAAGTCACGCCAAGTCTAGTAGGAGTGAGCGTGAAAAGTGATGCATGTTGGCACGCACAGTGTGAGCATGAAGGAAAATTCACGCACGCACAGTGTGAGCGTGAAAAAAGTGAGCGTGAAAAATGAGCGTGAAAAGTAAGCGTGAAAAAGTGATAAGAAATTCGCGCACGCATGCAAAGATGGTGCGTAACTCAAAATTCACGCACGCTTGTCAAGTCATGAGCGTGACTGAAAATACACGCACGCACGTAAGAACGTGTGCGTGACTAAAAATTCACGCACTCGTGCAAGAACATGAGCGTGACCAAAATTCACGCAGATACGTAATAGCGTGAGCGTGACTAAAATTCACGCAGACACGTAAGAACGTGTGCGTGACTAAAAATATACGCAGACACGTAAGAACGTGTGCGTGACTAAAAATTTACGCACTCGTGCAAGAACGTGAGCGTGACCAAAATTCACGCAGACACATAATAACGTGAGCGTGACTAAAATTTACGCCGACACGTAAGAACGTGTGCGTGACTAAAAATACACGCAGACACGTAAGAACATGTGCGTGACTGAAAATACACGCAGACACGTAAGAACGTGTGCGTGACTGAAAATACACGCACGTACGTAAGAACGTGTGCGTGACTAACGAGCAGTTCTACCACATGAACTATCTATCTCCGAAAGCACGCTAAGTTGGGAGATCCAAAAACCCATGGACAACCGAATACAACAACTCAAATCTAGGAGAAACAAGCCACAGAAATCAAAAATGCTAAGTAGTAAACTCTCTCAGAATCGTGAGAGGAAGAATAATGAACCATAAAAATGGTTCTCCAAGCAAGAAACAAGATTGCACTTGCCTGCTGCTACTGCTGGTAGGTGGATAAGTGATGAGAGGAGGAAGAAGAAGTAATGGTGAAGAATGAAAGTTATGAGGAGAGAGAATAAGATGGAAGCTTTAAATAGGAAAGGGTGGTAGGTGGGGTTATTAGGTCGGGTTTGTTCGGGTCCATCCAAGGCCAACCCGAAAGCAAAGAAGAGAAGTAAAAGCAGGAAATAAAAATGCAGAAATAAATTACAGGAATAAAATTGCAGGAAATAAAATGCAGGTAATTAAATTAACATAAAAATTAAAGGAATTTAAATACAGGATAATACATGATAAATACTAAATAAATATATATAAGTTGTACATGTATAAAAATACGCATTCTGGGAACGGGGAGTGACAGAAACTCTGTGATGATTTCATTCACACATGAAATCATCACAGAGTAATAGACTTAGGACTGCCACACCCATGGCAGTCCTACACTGAAGTAGGACTGCCAGGGTGGCGGCAGTCCTAACTAAAACTTGCTGTAACAGCAAGTTTTAGTTAGTACTGCCACCATCCTGGCAGTCCTACTTTAGTGTAGGACTGCCATGGGTGTGGCAGTCCTAACTTTGAAACTCTGTGATGATTTCATTCATACATGAAATCATCACAGAGTATTAGACTTAGGACTGCCACACCCATGGCAGTCCTACACTGAAGTAGGACTGCCAGGATGGTGGCAGTCCTAACTAAAACTTGCTGTAACAGCAAATTTTAGTTAGGACTGCCTCCACCCTGGCAGTCCTACTTCAGTGTAGGACTGCCATGGGTGTGGCAGTCCTAACTTTGAAACTCTGTGATGATTTCATTCACACATAAAAATCATCATAGAGTATTAGACTTAGGACTGCCACACCCATGGCAGTCCTACACTGAAGTAGGACTGCCAGGGTGGTGGCAGTCCTAACTAACAGCAAGTTTTAGTTAGGACTGCCATCTCACCCTGGCAGTCCTACTTCAGTGTAGGACTGTCATGGTTGTGGCAGTCCTTATACTGATACTCTGTGGCAGAGTTTCTCAAACTAAAACGCTATGACAGTGAACACATATAATACATGTACACTCATATAACACAGATAACACACAGGTAAGCACATATAACACAGGTAGCACACAGGTAACCACATATGACACAGATAGCACACAGGTAGGCATATATAACACAGATAGGCACATATAACACAGGTAGGCACAGGTAAACACATATAACTCAAAATTTACTCCATATATATTAGTGGACTTCATATTTCACTGTATACAAAAGTGGTCCTACATATACAAAATGACAAACTGTAAATATATCTATACTTGGTCGATTTCAATGTCGTAGTGGTCAGCAGGTAAGTCTCTTGGCTCCTCAATTTTCAACAACTTCTTACAATGGTTGATCTGATCAACGAAAGGTGTGGTCCAAACGATGGCTTCGACCGGTGCTCTTTTGTACCAAACTGTTGAAGGTGGAGGAATCAGAGAATGAGCGATCATCTTTAGTATAACGAAGTGATTCCCGATCAGACCTATAGTACATAGGTTAGACACTCCGTAGTCCGTCGGAGGAGGGCACATCGGAAAGAATGTATTGTTAATATTCGGCAAGATAAGTACAACAGGTATCATGTACCTATTAGCAAATAAATAGCCGGCAGACGGGACTGACATGTAGTGGTCTGTCCCGGTAACACAGTCGATGTAAGGGATACTTAACAACAAACTTGCAACCGTTTCTTCACTTAGGATGCGGGAGTAGAATGGAAGACGAGTCTCTAACTCCTCGTACAGCTCCTGCCTCACCCGTCTCCATCCGTCTTTGTCATCATAACCAAGATGCCTTGCAAGGGCATGAAATCCGTAATGGCCATCACCGGGGACATCGACAATAGACCAAATGTAACTTTGAAGCACAGGTTGAAATTTGTCAATATACAAACTCGTTATTTGGCTTGCAACTGTATCTTTTCTTGGGAGGTCTATTTTCTCCATTTTTCGGTAAACGACAAGCTTGCCCTTCCGTCCAGGCGAAGTTGCTGTAAGCTTCGTTCAACATGCTCAAAGGACGATAAATCTCTCTTAGTCAACTCCAGCCTTCTCTTCTGTGAACTAGTCAATCTTGTTTGAGGCCTGCCTTCAGGATTGGAAACAACGGACGGCTCATGCATTCTAGTAGTCACCGGACATACAATTTCTTGGATTTTAAGCTCAATGGACATCCGTTCCGCTCCTACTGAGGCACACCACCTTGCGTGGAGAAGTTTCACTTGTGGCAAAGAGAAGAAATCATCATCCGTCTTTACCAGGGGCATCATAGACAACTGCCTCCAACGTTGATCGACAGCATCTACTGGAACAGGAATAGATTCACGACGATATTCATTAATCTGATGTGCACAAGGGAGGCCCAGTGTATGTCGATATACACACCCGCAAACCTCGGGATCAAGCCCGACAAACTTTAACCATTCAATCTCATCAGCTATTAAGGCCAACGCCTTGTGAGATACCACACGCATTAAAGCATCTAAGAGTACTTCCTTTCTATACTGTAACACCCAGTTTTCTAAAATGAGGGTAATTTTGAAATTTTGTATTTTAATTTATTTAATTATGATATTTAAATAATAATATGATTTTAGTGATTTTTAATCATTTTAAAACTATTTAAATACCATGACTTGTGATTTACCAATTTAAAGACTAGTGATATGGCATTAGGATAATTATTTTTACTTTTGAGCATGGGGGTATTTTGGTCATTTTAAACTTTTGGGAATTATTTGGATTTATTATGAATTATTGAGATTTATTAGAATTTATATGATTTTTGGTATATTTTAATTAAGGGTTAATCTAGACTTGACTAGTGTTGACTTTGGAGCCTAACCTAGAAACTAACCCTAGTTGGTGACCCTAGTCTAACTCTAGTTAACCTATTTTAGTAATTAGAAATTTGTTTTAAGGTAAGAAGGACTAGTTTGGGTGGAATTAGTCCATGACTAGTGACTTAAGTCAATGACTTATGACTTACCTATTTTAAGTCTAGTGTTTAAGCCATAGGCCCATGAATTAAGCCCAAAACCAATCCTAACCCAACCATGGCAGCCACTATTAGGTTTCCCCTTGCCTATAAGTAATCTCTTAGAGTGTTCTTGCCTCTTTTTAGGTTTGCACTAATTTTGGAGGAAAGGTATTTTTCCCTATGCTCTAAAATCCCAATTAATTCATTTTAGCTCCTTTTTAATCCTAGTCTTTTGTAATAGGATCTAATTTATGTTTATTTACTGATTTTGGAGGATCACCTCAGTTTGTATGCCATTTGGAGGATTGGAGTTGCCATTGGAATCCCCTCTTTGAAGCCTTTCTTGAGTTTTGATACTCAATAGGTAAACTACCTAAACTCTTGTTTCTTCCTGATTTCTTTGCATAATAGGTTAGGTTTTAGGGTTACCTAACTGCCCACAAGATTTGGGCACAATTTGTATCCATTTCGTGTCCGTATCGGACACGTATCGTATTAGTATTATAGGTGTTTGTAGAAATGCCACATAGGAATTAATTTTCGTATTTTTGAAATATAATTGCATGGATTTGTAGATCTAGGTGTGTGTATTAATTTTTGTGAAGGTAGTAGGGTGTTTCGTGTCCATTTGTGTCGTGTTTTAACACGTGGACACGCAACACGAGCCCGTAGGCCGTATCCTGCATCACGGGCCCTGTATCTCAGGATACAGGACACATCGTGTCCTAAAATTTTGTGGAAATCTTGGGGCATTGTCTGCGACCATGCTCCCAAAATTTGGGAGCATCTCGTGCACTACGCGAGAAGAAATCGAGGTTGTATCGGCCGCGCGCTGTCGCGCACGAGCTGCTGTGCGCGTGCACATGCACGGCTGACACGCGTGTCGTGTCGTGTCATGTCTGTGTGTCTCGTGGACTCGATACATGGTGTGTCAGTCCTAGAGCTACCCTAGGCGCACCACTGGACACGAACACGTGTCGTGTCGTGTCGTCTGTCGCGTGTTGGATGCACGTGCACGCGTGCACGACGATTGTTTGTGCACTGTCAAGTGTCTGTGTACATGTGTTGTTTGGACACGATTCTTATCCAATTCTTGGACACGAATACACTCTCATGTACCCTCACATGTTTGATATCAATTACCAACCCTTTGTTTGGCATTTTGATGTGTTTTTGAATTCGAAAATTCGAATTCCCTATTATTCACTGATTTTCACTGATACGCATTGACAGCATTTTATTTCTGAAATTTGTTTTCATTTTTCCTGTTTTAACTGATGATTTACTGTTAGATTAACCCACCTACAAAATTGTTAGCTGATAGATGATTGTTAGGTTAACTTGGTTTGTGTTAATACCATGAGTTTCGAATATGGGAGTTGGGTTTGGGGTTCCCTATCAAGTTTCAGGAAATCCTGAAACTTAATTCCTGTTTTTCCTCACAATCATTCACACACTTCCTGATTCCTATTTACCTATTCACATACCCATATGTTACACACACACACACAGCCCTACTCACTTGCACACACACTCTACATACTCACACACACATACATGCCATTTTTCCTGTCACTGTTTCCAGTCCAAATAACACACACAAATACACAAATCAGTTACCCCTTACACACACACAAATATGATTTATACTCACATTCTCTCACACTCACATTATATCACAATTTCTCTCATAGCACACTCACACACACATGTGTACCATACACACACACAAAACTAAAATTTCAGCACACAAACACCCTCTATCCTAGATACCTATCACTGATTTCCTATGTATCACTATCATACACACATTTCTGAACTTTAAATCCCATTTTAATCTTATGTATTCATCTGTCAATGATCCCCACATATTGTAGTTCATGTTTAATTCATGATTACTTATTTAGAATAGGCTTTTTGATATGGAATGGGATTTTTGATAATGTGTTGGTTTCGAATGTAATTGAACTGATTTTGTTTTCAAATACTAACTGTCAGCTGAGAACTGATTTCCTTTCCTATTGTAAGCCCCCTGAATTTCAGGGTTTATTTTTGATTTTCTTCATGAATTATTTTTCGATAAATATTATTATTTAAATTGTTTAGACCATTAATGTACCTTTCCGTAGCTTTGACTTCTGGAGCGTCAGGGATACCAATCTCTGTAAACTCTCTTCATGGGTTTTGAAGTAGACAAGATTATCTTCCTGTTGATATATCGTGTCCCACTTGAACTCTTTCCCTTGTGCTCTTTTTGTATCGCGCAAGTTCGGGTCAACTTAGACCAATTAATCGTTGAATATTATTCCCACTTTTATTTTTGATCATCGTTTGTACGTCACCGTTGCTTTTAATTTAGGAGCACCAGATCAGCCATTTTCTCAGAACCAACTTCTCATGAATGATCTACTCGAGACGCTCTCCACCCATGACCTTCGTGTCCCACTCAGATACTCCATTTTGTGCTCCATTTTCTTCGCACAACTTCCGGGTCAATTTAGGCCGATTTATTTTCGATCGTAAAACCTGATTTATTTTCCAATTTAATTTCGGGACCCGACATCGACCCAACCTGTCAACCCGAAGTACGGACCTGGCCCACATGAAGTCTACTCCCCGCCTGCAACTTGTGTCCCATTTATTGGAGTCCCCGCATATTATTTATTTTCCCATGATTATAAATACCCTATTTAATTCAATTATTGCACTCTGTTCGATTTCGACCCGACCCGGTTCGACCGAACCCCAACCCAAGCTCCACGTTGCTCTTTCATGACTGTCCGAGTACCCCACATAATTTCCCTATTTTTCTAAATTTAAATATCTATTTATTCTCTCCCATTCTATAATATCTCATTTAAATATCCCTTATATATATATACATATATATATATATAAATAAATATCTCACTCTCTCTCCTATAACCAACACCCCCCCCCCCCCCCCCCCCCCCCCCCCCTTCACCTCACTCCCTTCACAGCTCACTCCCCCTCCCCAACCGACCTCTCTCTCTCACTCTCTCTAAAATATCTCTTTCCCTCTCTCTATATATATAATATACACACACCCATGCACACAACTCTCTCTCTCTCTTTATATTTCACAAACACAACACACACTCCACCCCACCCATGCCGAGAACAGCCCCCCCCGGCCGAGCCTTCCACCGAGCTCCTCCCCTCTCCTCCATCTTCTTCTCCTCCTCCCCTCCTTCATTATATACACCACCATCACCATTACCATAGCTCTTACCATGCACCCCCGCCACCTTCGCACCACCGACGACCCATGTCGCGGCCACCCCCGCCGCCGACGCGACCCCGCCGCCGTGCCCCGGCCAGGCCGCACGCCGCTGCGACAGCAGCAGCAAGCGCGAGCGCTGGCAGCAGCAGCGTGCGCACAGCCGCGCGCGTGCGCCGCCGGCCGTACGCCACCGCGGCCGCCACCGGCCACCGTCGACCACCCCCGCGTGGCCCCCTCGCCTGGGCGCACCCCCTGGTAGCCCCACATGGCGGCCACCGTCCACCAGGACGCGCCGTCGAGGCGATTCGCGCATTTTTCCCGAAGTTCCGTCGTGACGCGCGCGTCGAAAGTTCAGATTTCAAGCCCTGTCGCAGCAACTTCGCGCTGCGTTTCTGGTCAATCCGACCGTTGGATCGGCGATTTCTTCACTCCGTCGCAATCTCGGTATATCCCTCTTCACCCCTGTCAAATTTCACCCGTTAATATTGTCGTTTGATACCTCAAAACTGGCCACCAAGTTGACGTTTTAAATTGAACTATTTTTGGACAGTTTCGTGGAGCTGACTTCGTCAGCTCGTAACTTCGCCGTCGCAGCTCCGTTTTGCGCACCGTCAGTTCCGGTGCACAGCTGGTATAACCATCTTCCTGTCTCCTTTAGATTTCGTTTTATTTTAAGCACGTTCGGTTGGTCGAATTCGACGCCAAAGTTGGCCGTCCGAATTCTTTAATTTGCACTTGTTAAATTCCATTTTTGAACCCGGGACTCCGAATTCAATTTCTGACACCACCAGTAGACTCGTGGCGTCGTTCTGGCATGTTTTCATATAAAATTTGCTTGATTTGGAGAACGTGGGCCCTGGCACGCATTTCGGTGCAAAACGGGTCCCACTTTCCGAGTCGACGGGTCACTTTGAGATCGGCTCATCGGAATCCAATTCCGGATATACCGTTGAGTTCGTATCGTCATTCTGGACTCGTTGACATATAATTTGCTGAGTTTTGAAGACATTTGCTCCGGCACGCATTTCCGTGCAAACCGGATACCAAGTGTCGCGTCAACGTATTATTTTGAGATCGGCACATCGGAATCCTATTTCGGACATACCGTTGGGTTCGTATCATCATTCTGGATTCGTGGACATATAATTTGCTAGGTTTTGTAGACTTCTATTCCGACACGCTTTTCGGTACAAAGTGTGTCCAACGGCGGATATCATTTTGATCCGAAATTACCGTTTTGCCCCTGTGTCCAAATTGGACTTATGGATAGGCTATCCTAGCTGATTTGACCGTTCTGGACACGTTGGTGATATTTATTTTATCATCCGACAACATCTGTAGATTTTGATTATGTATTATCCTTAATTTATAATTAATTATTTTTCTAGATATTGTTACTTTCTGGTTTTGAGTTTTTATATATATTTTAATTGCTGTAAAAAAATCTTGAAAAAATGGTATTTAAATATTATGTTAATTTAGCTAACTTATTATAATTTTTCTAGCATTTATTAAGTGCTTTTGGTATTTTATAAAAATAGGAAAACAGAACTCATTTTTAGTATATTTAAGTTTGCTGATTTTTAATAAATATTTATGAGGGTTTATAAATCCCAAAAAAAATTAGTATAAATTTCTATAATTAACAAGGATTATTTTGGTACTTTATTTTATATATATTTAAGCTTTTTGTCTATCTCTAAAATTGTTGGAACATAGTGTACAGTAGATTTAATTATTGAATAATTACGACTTGCAACTTTTTATGTTGTTTTGTGTTTTAGTCGTATTGGACCTCACCCCGCACTAGTGTAAAGACCCTAGAGAGTTAGTTTGTGTATAGTGGCACTCCACATTAGACTTTTATGCTAGGTCTCCACTTTGCTTAGTGTCCAGTTAGGAGTCGTGTCATACCACTAGTGTATTATTGAACATAGCTTAGAACTGAGTTGTATATCATTATTGACAGGACACCGGACATCTATATCTTCGTACTAGTATTCTTGCTTTGCTCGAGGCAAGTACATCTACATACTCATTTACTGTCTTTTAATGCTAGAACATGTATTAACCCTGTTAGAGTACTGATCCTTGAGGTAGCAAGTTAAATCTTCACATGTTGTATTACTTTCGGTACCGGCCATGCTTAGGACAGTTATCATATCTTCACATGCTTCTTACTGGTTTCCTGTACATGTTTCACTATGCTTATATCTGCTCCGAGAACTCACATGTTTTACTGCTATCAGCACCTACCGTACTTTATACCGATCCCAGTATCTCTCACATGTTATATATATGGGTTATGGGGAAACTGATAGTAGTGTACGTGATCACGACCCCCCTATAGTAGCGAGCGAGGTCGCATTTTATATGCGTATCTTGCCGTAGGTAAATATCCCGCATTTTCTGTACGGATGTACACCTATGCTTGTCTACTTGTACGTATGTACATTTCATTATGTGCCACAGCACATTGTACATCTATTGACCGATCACGTACCTGCTACAGTTTTAAACATTACATATACATCTGTCTCTATGACATATGTATCCTTGCCATGATAGATTATGAGATATACCATGATTCCAGATATACCATGTTTCCTGTGTTACTATGATATTGTGATCCCAGTTGTACCATGAGACCATGTTTCTAGTATTTCCTGTTTTATAGACTTATCACACCATGTTTCTTGTTGTACATCTCTTTCATTATATGTTCAGTACTTTAGTTGTAGAGGTTGTACTTGCTCCCGTCCTGACAGGATAACGTTGTAGGTTTACTTTTCGAGAAGGAAACGCTGTGTGTTACATGTTATGGTACTGCATTGAGGACCTGGCCTTAGCTCCAGAAGAGGCCCCAGCGGGGAACCTTGCTTAGTTATCTTTCTTGTGTTTTGAGACTTAGACTTTGGTATGTTCTTATATTTGGATACTGGACTTTGTCTCCAGTTAGATACTTTGGTTATGTATTATTAAGTCTGTGCTTATGTTACCTTCGCTTATAGATGCTGTGTTGTGATGAACATTTAAATGTGATTTTAGAACTGTTAGTAGCTTAGATCATTTATTGTCTATTCTTAGAACAGCTTACTGCGCTTTAACCAAGCGTAGGCTGGACATGGCTCGGCCCGGCCCAACAATTTGGGTAACGGGTCGTGACATGTTTTTTTTGGCGGCCCATGCAGGTCTCGACTAAATTGTTTGGTTACGTTATTGTACCAAGCATGCCTGCAATTAGGATCTAGGATAACTTGATAACACTAGGATGACATTTAGAACACCTAGAAGATTTCTAGGAGTACAACATAGGAGAACTCGTCACAGCATAGGACCGTTAACTGTATTTAGTCTCTTGTTTGTATTTCAGTGGGTCAATTTAGACCAAGTTTGTACCTTTGGGATGACCCCTGAGGATCTCACTCTAATCTCACTCTAATCTTACCTAGAAATCTGTTTCCGCTTAATTCCATTTGCTTTTCCTTAAATTTGTTGTTGAATTTAATTTCTGATTTTCGTTGTTAACTTTGATCTTACATCGTGATAAATTTTGTGGATTGAGTTGTTATATATCCTGATAGGGTAAACGTCTGTTTTAGTTATGGAGTTTAGAATTTATCGCAGCCATATTAGCTGGTATGACAAAAACATAGAGCCTGATTTCGGATATATTATCCTATTCATAGAATTTAGATTTTCTCGCAGCCATACCGGTTGGCGTGGCGAGGATTCTAGATAATATGATTTTAGGGAGTATACCTTAGTTATGACTCTATCGTTTATTGCATCTAGGCTTACTGGTGTGGCGAGAATTCTGGCAACATGATTTCAGGAAGACGTATATGGTTATCAGATCATATCTCAACTTGGTTCACTTTGTTATGATCGATTGAGCAAGAATAAATTCTTATTATTATTATTTTTCCCCGTCTTGATTAACTCCATTCTATCTACATCTGCAACTAGAATTACAGGTTCTCTAGGACTCTCCAATAGGATTGTTTTCATGTTATCTTTTTGGACATAATTATTTTTGTGTTCCATCTTTCCTACGACTTGACTAAACTCTTCTTCGTTAACCTCTTTGGTAGTTCTTTCCGTTATACATCTTGTTGTCTTCGTACCATTCTTGGAGATATTCCAATAAACTTTTCTGTCTTGTTTGACCCTTTAACTTGTTTGGACACTGTTATGGATTGCTTGACCCAGTCTTAGGCCTTGTTACCTTATATTTGATAAGCGACCGAAATAGCCAAACCTTGTTGACTGATCCTGTAGTATAACTATAAATGTATTGTGTGTTTGTGATAAGTACTTTTCCTAGGGATTGGTTAGATTAAGCTTATGGGACAAGTATAGGTGACTGACTGTAGCAGACTTGGAAACCATTAAGAACGATTGCATTGATAGTATGACTTGATGATAGGGTATCTAAGATGGAGAAATGAGATCGTATATTGTTGTGGCTATGGATTGAGGATTAGAATCTTGTGCTTAGAATTTGAGGATTGAGCATTAAATGACTTTGATGACCAAATGATTATGGGTTATCTATAGCTAATTACATGTGATTAGAGGGTAGATCGATATGTGGATTGATATGGAATAAATTAAAATGAGTTATCGTATTGCGTACGAGATCGGGAAGATATCAGAACGAGACAAAGACATATGTACATGGGTAATTAATAAATCGGGAGTTTGAAAACAAGGATTTTTATTCGGAGGACTTGTTGAGTAAAAGAAGAAGGCTCTACGCCAAGGATAAGAATTGAAAGTATGATCTCAAGGAGAAGCTGTAGGAAAGGATTGACGACAAATGATGCTAAGGAACTGTGGATTGATAGAATATGGATACTTAGGATACGATAAGGAAATCCAGTATTTACAATTGAGGTTGGAAATATGATTGATGATTAAGCATCGTTTGCTTATAGACATACCCGGAGAATGACCTATATTTTAGGGAATACATAAATGTACATGTTAGTATGGAAGATTTTAAAGGATATATGACATAGTTTATGATAGAAGGACTCTGTTGAACCTGAATCAAAAAGATTGTAAGAAGAAACAGAAGAGATGATTACAAGAGTAGCAGATTGAGTACTGTAGCCAGAGCAGCTGCATGTTATAGTTTGACCTACTGGATGATTTTAATTTCGAGGACGAAATTTTTGTAAGGTGGGTAGGATGTAAGCCCCCTGAATTTCAGGGTTTATTTTTGATTTTCTTCATGAATTATTTTTCGATAAATATTATTATTTAAATTGTTTAGACCATTAATGTACCTTTCCGTAGCTTTGACTTCTGGAGCGTCAGGGATACCAATCTCTGTAAACTCTCTTCATGGGTTTTGAAGTAGACAAGATTATCTTCCTGTTGATATATCGTGTCCCACTTGAACTCTTTCCCTTGTGCTCTTTTTGTATCGTGCAAGTTCGGGTCAACTTAGACCAATTAATCGTTGAATATTATTCCCACTTTTATTTTTGATCATCGTTTGTACGTCACCGTTGCTTTTAATTTAGGAGCACCAGATCAGCCATTTTCTCAGAACCAACTTCTCATGAATGATCTACTCGAGACGCTCTCCACCCATGACCTTCGTGTCCCACTCAGATATTCCATTTTGTGCTCCATTTTCTTCGCACAACTTCCGGGTCAATTTAGGCCGATTTATTTTCGATCGTAAAACCTGATTTATTTTCCAATTTAATTTCGGGACCCGACATCGACCCAACCTGTCAACCCGAAGTACGGACCTGGCCCACATGAAGTCTACTCCCCGCCTGCAACTTGTGTCCCATTTATTGGAGTCCCCGCATATTATTTATTTTCCCATGATTATAAATACCCTATTTAATTCAATTATTGCACTCTGTTCGATTTCGACCCGACCCGGTTCGACCGAACCCCAACCCAAGCTCCACGTTGCTCTTTCATGACTGTCCGAGTACCCCACATAATTTCCCTATTTTTCTAAATTTAAATATCTATTTATTCTCTCCCATTCTATAATATCTCATTTAAATATCCCTTATATATATATACATATATATATATATAAATAAATATCTCACTCTCTCTCCTATAACCAACACACCCCCCCCCCCTCCCCCCCCCCCTCACCTCACTCCCTTCACAGCTCACTCCCCCTCCCCAACCGACCTCTCTCTCTCACTCTCTCTAAAATATCTCTTTCCCTCTCTCTATATATATAATATACACACACCCATGCACACAACTCTCTCTCTCTCTTTATATTTCACAAACACAACACACACTCCACCCCACCCATGCCGAGAACAGCCCCCCCCGGCCGAGCCTTCCACCGAGCTCCTCCCCTCTCCTCCATCTTCTTCTCCTCCTCCCCTCCTTCATTATATACACCACCATCACCATTACCATAGCTCTTACCATGCACCCCCGCCACCTTCGCACCACCGACGACCCATGTCGCGGCCACCCCCGCCGCCGACGCGACCCCGCCGCCGTGCCCCGGCCAGGCCGCACGCCGCTGCGACAGCAGCAGCAAGCGCGAGCGCTGGCAGCAGCAGCGTGCGCACAGCCGCGCGCGTGCGCCGCCGGCCGTACGCCACCGCGGCCGCCACCGGCCACCGTCGACCACCCCCGCGTGGCCCCCTCGCCTGGGCGCACCCCCTGGTAGCCCCACATGGCGGCCACCGTCCACCAGGACGCGCCGTCGAGGCGATTCGCGCATTTTTCCCGAAGTTCCGTCGTGACGCGCGCGTCGAAAGTTCAGATTTCAAGCCCTGTCGCAGCAACTTCGCGCTGCGTTTCTGGTCAATCCGACCGTTGGATCGGCGATTTCTTCACTCCGTCGCAATCTCGGTATATCCCTCTTCACCCCTGTCAAATTTCACCCGTTAATATTGTCGTTTGATACCTCAAAACTGGCCACCAAGTTGACGTTTTAAATTGAACTATTTTTGGACAGTTTCGTGGAGCTGACTTCGTCAGCTCGTAACTTCGCCGTCGCAGCTCCGTTTTGCGCACCGTCAGTTCCGGTGCACAGCTGGTATAACCATCTTCCTGTCTCCTTTAGATTTCGTTTTATTTTAAGCACGTTCGGTTGGTCGAATTCGACGCCAAAGTTGGCCGTCCGAATTCTTTAATTTGCACTTGTTAAATTCCATTTTTGAACCCGGGACTCCGGATTCAATTTCTGACACCACCAGTAGACTCGTGGCGTCGTTCTGGCATGTTTTCATATAAAATTTGCTTGATTTGGAGAACGTGGGCCCTGGCACGCATTTCGGTGCAAAACGGGTCCCACTTTCCGAGTCGACGGGTCACTTTGAGATCGGCTCATCGGAATCCAATTCCGGATATACCGTTGAGTTCGTATCGTCATTCTGGACTCGTTGACATATAATTTGCTGAGTTTTGAAGACATTTGCTCCGGCACGCATTTCCGTGCAAATCGGATACCAAGTGTCGCGTCAACGTATCATTTTGAGATCGGCACATCGGAATCCTATTTCGGACATACCGTTGGGTTCGTATCATCATTCTGGATTCGTGGACATATAATTTGCTAGGTTTTGTAGACTTCTATTCCGACACGCTTTTCGGTACAAAGTGTGTCCAACGGCGGACATCATTTTGATCCGAAATTACCGTTTTGCCCCTGTGTCCAAATTGGACTTATGGATAGGCTATCCTAGCTGATTTGACCGTTCTGGACACGTTGGTGATATTTATTTTATCATCCGACAACATCTGTAGATTTTGATTATGTATTATCCTTAATTTATAATTAATTATTTTTCTAGATATTGTTACTTTCTGGTTTTGAGTTTTTATATATATTTTAATTGCTGTAAAAAAATCTTGAAAAAATGGTATTTAAATATTATGTTAATTTAGCTAACTTATTATAATTTTTCTAGCATTTATTAAGTGCTTTTGGTATTTTATAAAAATAGGAAAACAGAACTCATTTTTAGTATATTTAAGTTTGCTGATTTTTAATAAATATTTATGAGGGTTTATAAATCCCAAAAAAAATTAGTATAAATTTCTATAATTAACAAGGATTATTTTGGTACTTTATTTTATATATATTTAAGCTTTTTGTCTATCTCTAAAATTGTTGGAACATAGTGTACAGTAGATTTAATTATTGAATAATTACGACTTGCAACTTTTTATGTTGTTTTGTGTTTTAGTCGTATTGGACCTCACCCCGCACTAGTGTAAAGACCCTAGAGAGTTAGTTTGTGTATAGTGGCACTCCACATTAGACTTTTATGCTAGGTCTCCACTTTGCTTAGTGTCCAGTTAGGAGTCGTGTCATACCACTAGTGTATTATTGAACATAGCTTAGAACTGAGTTGTATATCATTATTGACAGGACACCGGACATCTATATCTTCGTACTAGTATTCTTGCTTTGCTCGAGGCAAGTACATCTACATACTCATTTACTGTCTTTTAATGCTAGAACATGTATTAACCCTGTTAGAGTACTGATCCTTGAGGTAGCAAGTTAAATCTTCACATGTTGTATTACTTTCGGTACCGGCCATGCTTAGGACAGTTATCATATCTTCACATGCTTCTTACTGGTTTCCTGTACATGTTTCACTATGCTTATATCTGCTCCGAGAACTCACATGTTTTACTGCTATCAGCACCTACCGTACTTTATACCGATCCCAGTATCTCTCACATGTTATATATATGGGTTATGGGGAAACTGATAGTAGTGTACGTGATCACGACCCCCCTATAGTAGCGAGCGAGGTCGCATTTTATATGCGTATCTTGCCGTAGGTAAATATCCCGTATTTTCTGTACGGATGTACACCTATGCTTGTCTACTTGTACGTATGTACATTTCATTATGTGCCACAGCACATTGTACATCTATTGACCGATCACGTACCTGCTACAGTTTTAAACATTACATATACATCTGTCTCTATGACATATGTATCCTTGCCATGATAGATTATGAGATATACCATGATTCCAGATATACCATGTTTCCTGTGTTACTATGATATTGTGATCCCAGTTGTACCATGAGACCATGTTTCTAGTATTTCCTGTTTTATAGACTTATCACACCATGTTTCTTGTTGTACATCTCTTTCATTATATGTTCAGTACTTTAGTTGTAGAGGTTGTACTTGCTCCCGTCCTGACAGGATAACGTTGTAGGTTTACTTTTCGAGAAGGAAACGCTGTGTGTTACATGTTATGGTACTGCATTGAGGACCTGGCCTTAGCTCCAGAAGAGGCCCCAGCGGGGAACCTTGCTTAGTTATCTTTCTTGTGTTTTGAGACTTAGACTTTGGTATGTTCTTATATTTGGATACTGGACTTTGTCTCCAGTTAGATACTTTGGTTATGTATTATTAAGTCTGTGCTTATGTTACCTTCGCTTATAGATGCTGTGTTGTGATGAACATTTAAATGTGATTTTAGAACTGTTAGTAGCTTAGATCATTTATTGTCTATTCTTAGAACAGCTTACTGCGCTTTAACCAAGCGTAGGCTGGACATGGCTCGGCCCGGCCCAACAATTTGGGTAACGGGTCGTGACACCTATACCTGAGATTTCATTCATTCCTATTACCTGAACTGATTCCTTCCTTTAACTGTAATGGAATCAATGTTAGTTTTTCATAAAACTGAGAAATTGGTTTCCTTTCCTTCTTTTAATCTGAATTTGAATTCCAGTTTTAAACTAAAACCTGAATGATGGTATCTAGTTAACTGAATGTTGATTCAATACTAGTTTTCCTAGGTAAATTAGTATACTAGAATTTGCATTGGTTCATTTCCTTTAAGGCTAAATTGTATGACATTAGTTCCTATTGAAACTGGCAATTGAGTTTCATGTAAACTGTCAACTGTCCATTAATGAACTGTCAAACTGAGAATTGATTCTCTTAATATCCTGAACTGAATTATTTTCCTATTGCCTATGATTGATTTCCTATAGACACTGCTACACAAATGTTAGCTACTGATTTTCCTGTTCACTGTTTTTCTATTGACCAATGTACACACATGCCATACTGTTCACTGTTTTCTTTTTCCTAACAATACACATTGTTTCCTGTTTTTCCTGTTTTCCTAATATGCTCACTGATTTCAGGAACACCCTCACACCCTCATGCCATATCTCACACACACTCTTGTGCACTCTCATGACACACACACACACACATGAACACATGCACATGTGCCTTCCCTATTCTCTATATATATGTGTATATACATATATACATGTATATATATATATATATATATATATATATATATATATATTGAGATGTATATATAGGTATCCTATATATTATAATATGTGTGTGTATTATATTTAGATATATGTATTGATATGTGTATATGTGAATGTGGTTTGGTTATAGGCATGAGATAGCTATAGCCTAGGGCTCATGGCCTATGGGTGTGTCTGTTGGCCTAGTATAGAGTTAGTTAGACTTGTTTAGTCTTGTTTAGACCTAGAATAGACTAGTTAGACTAGTATGGACTTGTTTGACTTAGGTTGACCTAGTTGACCTAGTTTGACTTCTAGGGTTGACCAGAGTTGACTTTGGTCTAGATTGACCTAGATTCATGTAGAATGCATTGACTTGCATCTTATTATCATTTTAGACTCATAGTGACTTGTACTGTTCTATGGAGACAGACACCACTCCTCGGACAGTAGATATTGTTCAGATACTCAGAATACAGGCGAGTACATTCTCTGATCGTTTCATACTTGTCACGACTTATATTCTTGCTCTAGATTACTTTACATGATGATGTCACGTTATCATCACGGATTGGTACTATATGGATCTCTTCTTGGGATGTTATCCCCTTAGCGGACGCATCGGATACTTTATGTCATGTGTTTCATGTACATCATGTATTCCTTGCTCTTGCGTTATTCATGTACACTCATGTTCTCTCATGTTCTTTCATGTACGCTCATGTACTTTCATGTGCTCTTATATACGTTCATATTTTCTTATGTGTTTCGTGTGTAACCAAAATATCATGTCCGTAACGTAACTTGACTGGATCTTTGTATATTGATTGTGGGTAGGGGTGAGTATAAATGGTCATGTGATTTACCCATCATGTCCACTCTGTTACTTCTCATGTACATCATGTTCAACCTAAGCCAATTACATGCCATCTCGTACTCTAAATCACTAGTCACTTATAGTTCTTACTTATCATGTATATATTTCCAGTTATCAAATATCTCTTCTGTTTTCATGTACATCTTCTTATAGCGTTTCATGTATCTTACTCTATTGCTTGCTTTATATTTCCTGCCATGATATGAACTGCATGAGATGTACTGTGCTCGCTCCCGTCCTGACTGGACCTGTTGAAAATATTACAGATGATACCGAGGACTTCTGCCCGACCTACTATGGAGCCCATCTAGACGATACCTGTGAGTTGGACCCACAGGAGGATCCAGCTCTAGCTGAGGACGTCATCCCTACTGCTTAGACTAGATTAGCTAGGCTTTATCTTATTTCTTATGTTATTTGTATTGACTTCAGAGTTGTATTATTTTTTGGATGTTGCTGAGTTGTTATCTTAGACACTTAGACTCTTCTGATCATCTGTATTTTATTTGAGTTCTATATCATATCGTGCTTCTTCTTCCTTAGTTGTGATTGGGTTTACATTCTGCTATGTCACCCCCATTCGGGGAGTATAAACTGCTTAGTCTTATACTGTTAGATGCATGAGACCTAGGACAACATTCTACCGTCGACACCGCGGCGTAGGCTGGGCGCTGTTACGTACTCGTGCCCTTACTCTAGGGTACGGGTCGTGACACGTTTTTAGTGGTGGCCCATGCAGGTCGAGTTTATGTAGTGGTATTCGAACTAGAGTATCACTACAACCTGCAGTAGGATTAGGATATTTTTGAGGGTACTCAATCACACTAGGAAAACTCTTAATCAGATTCCCTTATCTAAATTGTTGCTTATTGACTTCCCTTGAATATAAACTGTCCCCCTTTTGAATTTTTGCTTCATTCTCAGAAATTGCTTCTTGTTTTGATCTGTCTTCATCATGGTTATGAAGACACGATCTCATCGCTCCGGTCCGGGGAATACTATCGAGAGGCTGGCCACCTCTCATCCTGTTCATTAGGGCCTCGAGACCGCAGCTCCTGTTGTGCCGACTCAGGTTGGCGTTTCTGCTACATTGGAGGTGCACCTCCGTCTGTACAGAGACCTTTTCCCGTCATTTCTGATTTCTCTTAGCAGCAGCGGTTCATGCAGCATCAGCAGCAGAACAAGGGAAACGAGTAGGGGCGAGCTATCGTCAGGACAGTCGAGGATGCACAGACCATTGGAGATCTTGCTGCAAGTTTCGTTCTTCTCGATTCCATTCTCGTAATTGTCTCTTATAACTATCTTGAAATCCGTTTCCATCTGTTCCTTGTTGATTGATTAATTTTGTCATGTTGCTCTTTTGTTATGTTTGTTTTTCTTTTGAGAAAATCATATGGGCTAGATCACCTCAATCATGGGATCTAGAATCTTCGATAGTCGTGTTAGCTGGCATAGTGAGGACATATAGTCAGATTTTGGACGTATTTCTCAGGTGTGGGAATTTAAGGTTTTCGCCGTCGCATGCGGCAATGCAAAAATTTTAAATACCATGAACCTAGAGGTATGTACCTTAGTAAGGACTCTGTGATTATCGTAGCCTTCCTCACTAGCATGACGAAGACTCTGAACAACATAATTTTGGACAGACGCATATGATTATCATACCCTTCTGTTGTTATAAAAATTGTATTCCATCATCAAATAACTTAGGAGTAGGGATATTTAGTTTTGTAGAGCTTATTCATAGGTAGATCTTCATAGTGTAATGATATGACGACTTGTAGAGTGTAACCCTAGAGATGATAGTTAGTAGTGGTATTAGAATAGTAACCCATTGTAGATGATTTCCTTATTATTATAGTGCCAACCAGTTTACATATAGGATGTTAGTATGCCTTACAGCCTTGATGATTGTTATTATTTTCCTTACCTTTTTCCAGTGAGGCACCCATGACCAGAGCCTGTCCTTGAGTATAGTTGTAGTTCACCTAAGACTGAGAGGCCTATATACATATAGATTGCAGATGATATACTTAGGATATATGTGATGGGTTGTTGCTTTTGAGCATATATATATATGTGGTATTTGGGATTGGTATGCTCAGCTTGTAGGTACTTAGTTATGGGTGACTTGATAGGATTGGGAAGTTAAGAGCTAGCCTATTATAGAGTTTCTCTTTTTGCTAAATTCTAGTTGCCAACACTTAGGTAGCTAGCATAGCTAAAATCCTAAGAAGTTGACCAGCTGATGACCAAGTACTAGGATGTTGAGAAAATTGACTAGTGATTGACCCTTGACTATGTTTGACCTAGAAGGGGGTGCGATCATCTTAATTTCGAGGACGAAATTTTTATAAGGTGGGTAGAATTGTAACACCCAATTTTCTAAAATTAGAGTAATTTTGAAATTTTGTGTTTTAATTTATTTAATTATGATATTTAAATAATAATATGACTTTGGTGATTTTTAATCATTTTAAAACTATTTAAATACCATGACTTGTGATTTACCAATTTAAAGACTAGTGATATGGCATTAGGATAATTATTTTTACTTTTGAGTATGGGGGTATTTTGGTCATTTTGAACTTTTGGGAATTATTTGAATTTATTATGAATTATTGAGATTTATTAGAATTTATATGATTTTTGGTATATTTTAATTAAGGGTTAATCTAGACTTGACTAGTGTTGACTTTGGAGCCTAACCTAGAAACTAACCCTAGTTGGTGACCCTAGTCTAACTCTAGTTAACCTACTTTAGTAATTAGAAATTTGTTTTAAGGTAAGAAGGATTAGTTTGGGTGGAATTAGTCCATGACTAGTGACTTAAGTCAATGACTTATGACTTACCAATTTTAAGTCTAGTGTTTAAGCCATAGGCCCATGAATTAAGCCCAAAACCAATTCTAACCCAACCATGGCAGCCACTATTAGGTTTTCCCTTGCCTATAAGTAATCTCTTAGAGTGTTCTTGCCTCTTTTTAGGTTTGCACTAATTTTGGAGGAAAGATATTTTTCCCTATGCTCTAAAATCCCAATTAATTTATTTTAGCTCCTTTTTAATCCTAGTCTTTTGCAATAGGATCTAATTTATGTTTATTTACTGATTTTGGAGGATCACCTCAGTTTGTGTGCCATTTGGAGGATTGGAGTTGCCATTGGAATCCCCTCTTTGAAGCTTTTCTTGAGTTTTGATACTCAATAGGTAAACTACCTAAACCCTTGTTTCTTCCTGATTTCTTTGCATAATAGGTTTAGGTTTTAGGGTTACCTAACTGCCCACGAGATTTGGGCACAATTTGTGTCCATTTCGTGTCCGTATCGGACACGTATCGTATTAGTATTATAGGTGTTTGTAGAAATGCCACATAGGAATTAATTTTCGTATTTTTGAAATATAATTGCATGAATTTGTAGATCTAGGTGTGTGTATTAATTTTTGTGAAGGTAGTAGGATGTTTCGTGTCCATTTGTGTCGTGTTTTAACACGTGGACACGCAGCACGAGCCCGTAGGCCGTGTCCTGCATCACGGGCCCCGTATCTCAGGATACAGGACACGTCGTGTCCTAAAATTTTGTGGAAATCTTGGGGCATTGTCTGCGACCATCCTCCCAAAATTTGGGAGCATCTCGTGCACTACGCGAGGAGAAATCGAGGTTGCATTGGCCGCACGCTGTCGCGCGCGAGCTGCTGTGCGCGTGCACAGGCACGACTGACATGCGTGTCGTATCGTGTCTGTGTGTCTCGTAGACTCGATACAGGGTGTGTCAGTCCTAGAGCTACCCTAGGCGCACCACTGGACACGAACACGTGTCGTGTCGTGTTGTGTGTCGCATGTTGGATGCACGTGCACGCGTGCACGACGATTGTTTGTGCACTGTCAAGTGTCTGTGTACATGTATTGTTTGGACACAATTCGTGTCCAATTCTTGGACACGAATACACTCTCATGTACCCTCACATGTTTGATATCAATTACCAACCCTTTGTTTGGCATTTTGATGTGTTTTTGAATTCGAAAATTCGAATTCCCTATTATTCACTGATTTTCACTGATACGTATTGACAACATTTCATTTCTGAAATTTGTTTTCATTTTTCCTATTTTAACTGATGATTTACTGTTAGATTAACCCACCTACAAAATTGTTAGCTGATAGATGATTGTTAGGTTAACTTGGTTTGTGTTAATACCATGAGTTTCGAATATGGGAGTTGGGTTTGGGGTTCCCTATCAAGTTTCAGGAAATCCTGAAACTTAATTCCTGTTTTTCCTCACAATCATTCACACACTTCCTGATTCCTATTTACCTATGAGCAATGCTACAGTTACAATCAAACATTTACAACCTTCTTACAACCACTCACCTATTTTCTGACATGTGGGCCAGGTGGTGGTCTGGCCCACATGTCATCAAATGGGTATAAGTTGTAAAAAGGTTGTAAAAGTTTGGTTGTAAACCAAACATTTCCCTTTACCTATTCACATACCCACATGTTACACACACACACAGCCCTACTCACTTGCACACACACTCTACATACTCACACATACAGAGGCCATTTTTCCTGTCATCTGGAAACTCGTCGACTATCCGAGGCAACTGCACTGCTGCTACTGCCATCCGCAAAACTGGAGGAGAAAGCTCAACTTCGCCTCGAAAAAAGAAAAACTCTGGCTCGCCTGGAATGCTTAAAATAACTCTGCCAATATGGCAGTCTATTCTAGCATACTGGTTCCTCAACCAATCTATCCCTAGGACCACATCATAATCGGCCATCGGGAACTCTTTCAATCTAGCGGGAAATTTCTTACCGCTAACTACGATCCGATACGAGGAAAACACTCTATCGACTCCCACAAGTCCGTTACCAGTAAGTATATTGAGCCTTACTGATAATGACTCGGACTCCAATCCTATCCATGTCGCGAATCGTGTAGACATAAAAGAATGCGATGCACCAGAATTAAATAAAGCTGAAGCTGGAAAGGAGTTGACGAGAATAGTACCTGCCACTACCTCTCCTGGTGCCAATCCTTCCTCTGCGGTCATTACCATAGCCTGACCATGCCCTCGGGGTGCTGGTCCCCTCTGCTGAAATCCTTGCTGCCTATTCTGACTCAAGGCTTGGGCTTGAGCATACTGCTGGGGGTGTTGTTGCTGGAACACCTGGGACTGAGGCGGCAAGGGCCTCGACAATGGATACTGCTGCTACTGGACCGGTGCTCCTCTCACCGAAGAGCTAGAGAGGTTGGACGATGATGAACCACCCCTATTCGGGCAGGATCCAACCCTATGGTCTGCTGCTCCACAAGCCAGACACAATCCCTGTGCCCTGCGACACTCTGCCACTACATGGCCTGGCTTCCCACAATGAGAACATCCCACTACGGAAGACTGCTTCTGCTTCTGCTGCTGCTGCTGCTGAGGGTACATCGGGGTTGAATGCTGAACCGACGTCACTGAGGCCACTCGCCTCGGAGCTCCAATAGTCAAAGCCCTGGCTGCCGGGGCTGGGGCTGAAGACTGATTCATCTGGCCGTGAGATCTCTTTCGACCTCCGGCCCTATCCATAATCCTCTGGGAGGTATACTCATGCCTCCTAGCTGCTCTCAAGAATGCATCAAAAGTTTGATGCTCGAACTGCTCAATTGCTAATAGAATCTCCAGGTGGAGCCCTTGCTGAAATCGCTGGGCTCTATCATACTCGGTTGCCACCAAGGTGGGAGCAAACCGACTGAGCCTCGAAAACTCGGCCGCATATCCATCGATCGTCCTGTCCATCTGCTTCAGATTGGTGAACCTCGTCTGTAGATCGTACCGAGCTACAGCATCAAAATACTTGGTCTGGAATCTCTCCCTGAATATCGCCCAAGCAATGGGCGCTGCTAAGCCAACGGCCTGCGCCGCCCACCAGCTGCGGACTAGATCTAATAACTGCAAGCGCACCACGGCTACCTTCTCATTCTCTGGGTTCCTGGCTGCTTCTAGAATCACCTCGATGTCCTGAAGTCAAGCATCTGCAGCGATCGCATCTTCACTACCGTCGAAGAATGGAGGGTTCAAGCGCTTGAAGCTGTTGACCGCGCTGTTACCCTGATGACCTCCTCTGGTCAGAGCATCCGTCACTGCCTGGTACAAGGCATCTCCTCGACGATCTTGGGAAGCTATCAAGGTCCTGACGAGACCTACCAAAGTGCCATCATCAGGCTCTACAGGTTGGACGGGCTGAACTGGTGGCTCTCCACCAGAAGGCACGACTCTAGAGGCCACTTCGGAATGCTGGACTTGATCTCCGGGTTGCTGCTGATCCACGGGAAGTGCTCCGTCTCGCTGACCGGCAGGTCCAGGAACGATGCCGCTGAAGAAGACGACATGGGGAACAATAAGGAAGGACCAGGACAGATCAACGATACAAGCATATGATCAGGACAAGAACCCAAGGATTCAGATGATACGAACAGAGATCAAGGGCGAGTACTGATTGAGATATCTATTCGGTAAACCCTCACATATCTTGATTTACAAGACCTGCATGGGCCACCACTTAAATCATGTCACGCCCCAGAACCAGAATATTGGAGAGCGGGGGCAGACATAGCCAGCTACGTATATGAAATGGAATCTATCTCGCTATACGGTCACGGCTGTCTAGATATATGAAGGTTTACTACAAGCCAACAGTCTCCTATGGTCATGAACAAGCCTAGTGTCTCAATCACAAGCAAGTAGGTAAAAGTCACAAGATGTATGATCATTAAATATACAATAGTAAGGCGTCCCAAATATTACATATTCAGCTGATCATGAAGCTAGTCATTACAAAATGTGAGGACTAGCAAGAGTTTAGTCATACATGATCAACCCTAGGATCTGTCAATCATGTTACAGCCCGTAGGCAGACAGTAAGTAAAATACAATCGAGCTAAACAGGTGCTCGTCGGCTAAATGCCTCAAAAGAATATTTTTACAATAAAGTGGAAGAGCCAAAAAAATAACCCACTCGATACCCTGGTTACGCCTGGTGGCCACCATCGGGCTGGAAGGTCGGTAGATCCTCTAGAGCTGCTCCGAAATCTGGCCATACAAAACCAGTTGGATCATATCCCAGAAAGAGCAAGTGCCACAAAAGAAGCTTCACTTAGGAACTAAAACCAGCAATTAGCACAGAAGATAATAATAATATAGTAAAACTGGAGAGATATAACATCACGAGGATATACGGTAAGATAACCATGGAACCATTCAGATAACCAGGTTACAACCCTTAAACCAAACAAGGACCGGGGTTGTAACCCTTCATCTGAACCGAACTTGATTTCTCTCATTTATCAGCAAGATAATATAAGAAAATCAGAACATGTAATAATCTTATACAGGATCAAGGCAAGGCTAGACTGATTATTCCCCATTCAACAATCACGGCCAAGCAATAAGTACGGCTTGATACTTTAACTAGTTAGGGTTATCACAGGCCTAGTTACTAACAAGATGCAATGAGATTATTCCACAGCCACAAGCCCTGCAGACCATCCAGGTTACCCAGGTCGAAGATTAGGGGTTGAATTCAGGTGGGTACATCGTCCAGGAAATGCCTGTACCCTTAAGTAGCTTGAAGGGTGCAACACATGTCAATGTGCTGGAAATGTGCCCTACTCGACGGCAGGCTACAGATCCCAAGCACGCCCAGGTAACGGGATTGTCTGTAGCTGGGAGATCTCTTTATGACTAATGTATTAATCTAGTTATTAGCCTTAGTCCATTTCAATAGGTACTCCTGACCGTGGTACTCAGGAGTCCCATCCTAGATATGATGCAAGACAGAACTGGATTATTTGTACAAGCACAATCGCCTACGGTGTCCAGGTTATTTATACAGGTCATGCCATGTCAGGTAGCCGTCGCAACAGCTTATCAGGATTGCCAGGTTATCATGTCAAGTTTACTTGTCAGGAGTGTGCCACGACGGGCCGCCATCAGGTCATGTTACGTATCAAGAGTGCACCACTGCGGGTCACTGCCGTGTTCATGGTACATGTGTAGGACATCACAGTGCAAGCATTGAACCAGGAGACCCAAGTTATGCTGAGATTACAAGACATGAGTTAACAATAATAATAATAATAATAATAATAAAATAATAATAATAATAATAATAATAGTAATAATAATAATTAAATACCAGGACAAGGCACAGGGAGGAGCCCTGCGGCTCAGGATCACTAGAACCCATGCGGCCAGTAAAGGAGAGCGCATACGACTTGGTAAGGACGGGGGCATGCGGCTAGGAAGGCAAGGGCGCATGCGGTCCCAAGAAGTCGGGTCTCATACGGCCAGCGGGAGAGTGGGCCTCATTGCGGCGGGAAATGGATGAGCGCATGCGGCAGAGTAGGAGCCTCAGCCCTATGCGGCTGAACTGACCGAGTCCCATGCGGCCAGGGGAGGACGGTGGCATATGCGTCTAGGAGTGATGGGTGCACATGAGGCTGTCGGATAGCGAGTCCATGCGGCTGGCGCGGATCGAAGCTCTATGCGGCCAATGGGAAAGGCTGTATGCGACTGGGAATGCCTAAGCTCATGCGGCCGTCGGTAGTAGACTTATGCGCTCAAGGAGGACTGATTCTCATGCGGCTGGAATTGGGACTGAGGACTTATGCGGCCAGGGAATTCCAGGCGTATGCGGCTGAGAGTTCAGGCACATGCGCTCGACTCAAGTCCATGCGCCTAGAAGTACAAGGGTCTCATACGGCTGAGAGCGACTTGCCGTATGAATGTTCATGCGGTCAAGTAGTGCCATACGGCCAGAGAACTGCTCTTCTTCTCCAAATTTCTGAAAAGAAGAACACCATGAACCCATGCTTCCAAGCTCCATAAAACCTTCATCCAGAGTCCAAATCCGAACTTCCATAGGTCAAAATGGGACAGAACGGAATTCTCTACAACATGGAACTATCAAAACTTAGAAATAACAAGATTAAATAGATCAAAACCCAAGAAATCCAAAAATAAGATAAACTTAAATCTACAAGAATCTGGCCATGGAAAGTAAAAATGCCAAGTACTAATGTATGTTAGAATGCTGTAAAGGAGAGAATGGAACAATAAAATTAGAGTTCCTCCATGAAGCAAGCTGCACTTGCCTAGACCTCTCTCTCTCTGGTAGGTGAAGAAGTTATGGTGGAGAAGAAGAAGAGTAATGAGGAGAGAGAAAGGAGAATGGGTTAATAAATACTAATGGTGGTGGTTGGTAGGTAGGGGTTCATCTTTGGATTAGGATGTACCAAAGCAAACCAAGCCAAACCGAACCAACCCAAGAATAAACCAAGCCAATGAAGAAAAGCTAAGCAAGGAATCATGCAATACAAGATAAAATACGTACACGTATTCCAAAAATACGTAATACGAACCACATACATTACAACTCTATCCACCTTAAAAGAATTCCATCCGCGAAATTTAATTAAGAGACTAGAGAGACGAGGATAAGCTATATTAATCACATGCAAGCTATAAGTAGGCAAGCAATCACTCATTCAAGCAAGGAATCGAAAGTATGAGGCATAAGGAAGACATTATACCTCACGAGTCAAACAAGTCGGGATATCGCGATCGGATATCATCCTCACGCTCCCACATTGACTCACCCAAAGAATGATGATCCCAAGCAACTCGGACTAACTTGATAGTCTTGTTCTTGAGTATATTCTCTCTTCGGTCCAATATAGACACGGGTCTCTCCTCATACGAAAGGTTGGTACCAACAACCAATTCTGAATAATCCAGGATATGGCTCGGGTCCGGGATATACCGTCGTAGTTGGGATACATGGAACACGTCATGCACCTCGCTTAGCGACGGCAGAAGAGCGAGACGATAGGACACATCTCCTACTCGCTCCAGAATATCGAACGGCCCTATATACCTAGGACTAAGCTTTCCTCGTGCGCCGAAACGAATGACGGCACGGTTAGACGAAATCCTCAGGAATACATGGTCGCCGACAGAGAATTCGAGGAGACGCCGATGAGAATCGGCCCAATGGCGCTGGCGATCTTGGGCAACTCGAAGATGATCCCGGACTCTTCTGACCACTTCAACTGTCTGGGCAATCATTTTTGGGCCAAGCATCTGCCTCTCTCCCATGTCATCCCAGGCTAACGGAGATCTGCACTTCCTACCATACAGTGCCTCGAACGGTGCCATCTGGATACTGGCCTGGAAGCTGTTGTTGTACGAAAATTCTACCAGGTGCAGGTGATCTTCCCACGAACCACCGAAGTCAAGTGTATAGGACCGCAACATATCTTCAAGAGTATGGATTGTGCGCTCCGACTGACCATCTGTCTGTGGATGATAAGCTGAGCTGAACTGGAGACGGGTTCCCAAACTCTCCTGCAGGCTACGCCAAAAGTGCGACGTAAATCTTGAATCTCGGTCCGAGGTGATACTGACTGGCACTCTGTGCATTCTGACTATCTGCCTGAGGTACATCTCTGCTAACTGAGCTGTCGATTGGCCAACTCTGAACGGGAGGAAGTGAGCTACCTTCGTGAGCCTGTCAACTATAACCCAAATAGCATCTCGACCAGCTGGAGACCTAGGCAATCCGGTCACAAAATCTATGGTCATATGTTTCTATTTCCATTCTGGAATCGGCAAGGACTGAAGAAGTTCAGCGGGCCTCTGATGTTCATCCTTAACTTGTTGGCAGACTAAACAACGAGAGACAAACCGAGCTATCTCCCTCTTCATGCCATTCTACCAAAAGTGCTGACGGATGTCACGGTACATCTTCGTACCGCCCAGATGAATGGAATACTGAGAACTGTGAGCCTCTGTCATGATTTTCTGTCTGATATCGCTACTGGAAACACAAAGACGCTTACCATGCCTAAGTGTACCGTCTTCATGAATACACAACTCTGGTCTTCGTCCTGCCTCACACTCTGCCCTGAGTCGCTGAAGCTTGGAATCTGCTGACTACGCTATCCGGATCCTCTCGACTATGGTGGACTGAACTTGCATACTGGCTATCAATGCCACACTGGAAGGGAGAACAACTTCAATACCCATCTTCTGAAGATCTGCTAACAGCTCTGGTTGTGCTGTTAGGAAATAGACTCTGGCTCTCCTGCTCAATGTATCGGCAACGACGTTGGCCTTTCCGGGATGATACTGTAAGTTGACATCATAATCCACAAGTAGCTCCAGCCACCTTGTTTGACGCATGTTAAGATCATTCTGGGTGAAAACATACTTCAGGCTCTTGTGGTCGGTGAAAATCTCCAACCTATCTCCGTACAAGTAGTACCTCCACAACTTAAGTGCAAACACTACTGCTGCCAGCTCCAAGTCATGGGTTGGATAACTCCTCCCATGATCACGAAGTTGTCGTGATGCATAATCTATTACCTTCCCACGCTGTATCAGAACACAACCTAATCCTCTGCCCGAAGCATCACAATACACTGAGAATCCTCTAGTTCCATCTGGAAGCGTGAGAATGGGAGCCGTCATCAAGCCTCGCTTCAACTTCTCAAAAGAATCCTGGCACTCTGCTGTCCAAGCAAACTGTACCACCTTGCGGGTCAACTGGGTCAATGGCGTCGAGATCCGGGCAAAGTCTGAAATAAATCGTCGGTAGTAGCCGGCCAAACCAAGAAAACTGTGGACCTCGGCAACTGTGCTGGGCACCGGCCATGTCTCAATGGCCACGATCTTCTGGAGATCCACTTCTACTCCTCCTCGAGTGATGATGTGACCCAAGTACGAAATACGATCGAGCCAGAACTCGCATTTACTAAACTTGGCATACAACTGGTGCTCGCTGAGAATCTGAAGAACCACACGGAGATGCTGCTCATGCTCCGCTTTACTCCTACTATAGACCAGGATGTCATCCAGAAACACAATCACGAACTGATCCAAATAAGGCATAAAAATACGATTCATGAGATCCATGAATACAGCCGGCGTATTGGTCGCTCCAAATGGCATCACTAGGAACTCCCAATGCCCATACCTAGACCTGAAAGCTGTCTTCGGGATGTCCTGCTCTCTGACTCTGATCTGATGATATCCTGAGCGTAAGTCGATCTTCGAGAATACTGCTGCCCCTTTGAGCTGATCAAACAAGTCATCTATCCTCGGGAGAGGGTATCTGTTCTTGATTGTTACTGAGTTCAAGGTACGATAATGAACACATAACCTGGACGTACCATCCTTCTTTTTCACAAGAAGCATCGGGGCTCTCCAAGGCGATCCACTTGCACGAATGAATCCCTTGGTCCTAAATTTTTCAATCATCTTGTACAAGATCTCCAATTCTGACGACGCCATCCTGTAGACTCTCTCTGATACTGGGGCTGTCCCAGGAATCAAGTCTATGGTGAACTCGATCTCCCATTCTGGCGGCATACCTGGAAGCTCTTCTGGGAAAACATCTGAAAACTCATCGACTATCCGAGACAACTGCACTGCTGCTACTGCCATCCGTAAAACTGGAGGAGAAAGGTCAACTTCGCCTCGGAAAAAGAAAAACTCTGGCCCGCCTGGAATGCTAAAAATAACTCTGCCAATATGGCAGTCTATTCTAGCATACTGGTTCCTCAACCAATCCATCCCTAGGACCACATCATAATCGGCCATCGGAAACTCTATCAATCTAGCAGAAAATTCCTTACCGCTAACTACGATCCGACACGAGGAAAACACTCTATCGACTCCCATAAGTCCGTTACCAGTAAGTACATTGAGCCTTACTGATAATGAATCGAGCTCAAATCCTATCCGTGTCGCGAATCGTACAGACATAAAAGAATGCGATGCACCAGAATCAAATAAAGCTGAAGCTGGAAAGGAGTTGACGAGAATAGTACCTGCCACTACCTCTCCTGGTGCCAATCCTTCCTCTGCGGTCATTACCATAGCCTGACCATACCCTCGGGGTGCTGGTCCCCTCTGTTGAAATCCTTGCTGCCTATTCTGACTCAAGGCTTGGGCTTAAGCATACTGCTGGGGGTGTTGTTGCTGGAACACCTGGGACTGAGGCGGCAAGGGCCTCGGCAATGGATACTTCTGCTGCTGGACCGGTGCTGGTCCTCTCACCGAAGAGCTAGAAAGGTTGGACGATGATGAACCACCCCTATTCGGGCAGGATCCAACCCTATGGTTTGCTGCTCCACAAGCCAGACATAATCCCTGTGCCCTGCGACACTCTGCCACTACATGGACTGGCTTCCCACAATGAGAATATCCTACTGCGGAAGACTACTTCTGCTTCTGCTGCTGCTGCTGAGGGTACGTCGGGGTTGAATGCTGAACCGACGTCACTGAGGCCACTCGCCTCGGAGCTCCAATGGTCAAAGCCCTGGCTGCCGGGGCTGAAGACTGATTCATCTGGCCGTGAGATCTCTTTCGACCTCCGGCCCTATCCACAATCCTCTGGGAGGTATACTCATGCCTCCTAGCTGCTCTCAAGACTGCATCAAAAGTCTGATGCTCGAACTGCTCAACTGCTAATAGAATCTCCAGGTGGAGCCCCTGCTGAAATCGCTGGGCTCTATCATACTCGATTGCCACCAAGGTGGGAGCAAACCGACTGTCACTCCCGTTTTTCGTTCTACGTATTTCCAATATACGTATACGACATCCTGACGTGTATTTTATTTTCCTGCCTGGCTAGCTAATTTCAGTTTAATCATGATTAGGATCATCATGGCATGTAATGGTTTAACTTGGTTTATTTTGGGTTGGCTTGGTTTATTCTTTGGTTTATCATGTTAAACCCACTTCCATCCCCCTTTATAACCCACCTAACTTTTTTCTCTCCTCCACTTTCTCATTTACTCCTTCCTTCTCCATTAAATCCACCACCAACCAAGAACACCCCTTAGGCAAGTACAACTTGCTTCCACAAGAGAACCCATTTTTATTGTTCCAATAGCTTCTTCTCATGTTTCTAAGACACATTAGAACTTGTCATTTTCTATTTTGAGGCTTTAATTTTTGTAGATCTAGAAATTGGTTATTTTTGGATTTTGGTGGTTTTGATCTATCAAACTTCTTTGTTTTTAAATTTTGATGGTTCCATGTTGTAGAAAATTTTATTCTACCCAATTTTGACTATTTGAAAGTTGGATTTGGACTTGTTTTGACCAAGTTATAGACCTTTGAAGCTATGGGTTCAACTATGGAGTTCCTGCTGATTTTGAAGAAGACAGTGAGCAGTGTGCACGAGCTTTTTAGCTTGCGCCACTGAGTTGCGTGCGCTCTTTAGCGCAGCGCAGTCTAGCCTCTTGCGCAGTCTGACTCGTGCGCAGTCTGACTCGTGCGCACTCTAGCCTCTTGCGCAGTCTGACTCGTGCGCACTCTAGCCTCTTGTGCAGTCTGACTCGTGCGCAGTCTGACTCGTGTACAGTCTGACTCGTGCGCACTCTAGCCTCTTGCGTAGTCTGACTCGTACGCAGTCTGACTCGTGCGCAGTCTGACTCATGCACAACCTGACGTATGCGCAATCTAGCCTCGCGCAGTCTAGTGCCTGGCACAACATAACTTGGCCTGACTCTTCCTGGCGCAACTTGACCCAACCTTGTGCATTTTAGTGATTGGCACCCCTAGTGCCTAGGCGCAACCTGACATTCAGGCGCAACTGGACTTGACCCTATTTGCCTTGGCGTAACCTGTTACCCTGGCGCAACTTGGCTAATGCCACTTGTTGGCCATAGTACCCCTTGCTCCTCCCCCTTGGGCGCATTATGTCCCCATATCCCCTTTTTTAGGATTTTTGCACCCATTTTTTATCCTTACGCCTTTTTGATATAAACTCGACATGAACCCGATGTGATCATGACATTATTTATGAATGTGAATCTGAACCCGGCTTAGTGATGGAATTGCATGATCAGTGACCCGTTGTGGTGCACTTACCTAAACACGAAATAGCATTATGACCTTACAGGATAACTCTTGATAGTGACCCGCCGTGGTGCACTCTTGATAAGTAAATCGACATGATAATTCTTGATGATGGTCCGTGGTGACGCACCCTCGCCTTGATAAGTAATCTTGATAAGTAACATGACATGATGGTGACCCGCCGTGGTGCACCCTTGACAAGTAATCTTGACATAATAACCTTGATACGCTGTTACGACAGCTAACCTGACATGCTAAGTGAATTCTTGACACCGTGGGTGATTGTATTAAATATGCTTGTATAAGCAACCAGTCTTGTCTCGCATCATGTCTAGGACATGTATCCCTGGTTACCACGGTCAGGAATTCATACTGAATCTGACTAGGTTAATGACTAGATTGATCAAGTAGAGCATATAGAGAGGTATTGCAGCTACAAGCAATCCCGTTATCTGGGCGCCTTCCTTGATGGACCTGTAGCCTACCGACGAGTAGGGCACATCTCCAGCTCACTGCTATGTGGGGCACTACATAAAACGATTACTATGCACACTATTATGTGTTGCATCCAAGTCATCTAACAAGACATGATAACTCTAATCTTGAACCTTGCGTCTGGATAACCTGGATAGTCTGTAGGGCTTGTGGCCGTAGGCGTACCTCATTGCATCTTGCTAGTAACTAAGCTTGTGATAACCCTAGTTAGTTAAGTATCAAGCCGTACTCCTTGCTTGGCCGTGAATGATGGATGGAGTCCTATCTTGTCTAGTCTTGCTTAGATCCGGTGCATGGATATCTCCGAACATGCTTGTTTATGCTTTACTTTATCGATAATTGGTTCGAGGCTAAGTTCTGTTCAGGTGAAGGGTTACAACCCCGGTCCTTGTTTGGTTTACGGGTTGTAACTTGGTTACCGAAATAGTCCTCTAGTTATCTTATCGTTTATCATCCTGTTTTCTTTATCTCATGTCTTATGTTATTTCACCTATGACTTTATGTGCTGACATGCTGGTTTTAGTTCTTAAGTGAAGCCCCCTTTGTGGCACTTGCTCTTTCTGGGGTCTGACCCAGCTGGTTTTGTATGGCCAGATTTCGGAGCAGCTACCGAGGATATTCCAACTTTCTTGCCAGATGGTGAACACTAGAAGGAATCCCGACAATGAGTGGGTTTTTATTTTGCTCTCCCACTCCATTGTACAAATATTCTTTTGAGGCGTTTAGCCGTCGAGCAAGTGTTAGCTCGTTGCAACTTTACTTACTGTCTGCCTACGGGCTGTAACATGATTGACAAATCCTAGGGTTGATCATGTATGACTTAAACTCTTGCTAGTCTTCGTATTTTGTATGACTAGCTTCATGATCATCTGAATATGTAATGTATGGGACGCTTTACCTTGTATGTCTGATGATCTACCATCTTGTTATATCTACTTGTCGCTTGAGATTGAGACACTAGGCTTGTTATTGACCTTAAGAGATAGATGGCTTGTAGTAAACCCTCATGCATCTAGACAGTCGTGACCGTATTGCGAGGTGAGATTCACTTCAATGTACGTAGCTGGCTGTGTCTGTCCCCCGCTCTCCAGTATTCTGGTTCTGGGACGTGACACGGTTTAAGTGGTGGCCCATGCAGGTCTTGTAGATCAAGATGTGTGAGGGTTTTACCGGATAGATGTCTCAATCAGCACTCGCCCTTGATCTCTACTCGTGCCTTCTGATCTTTCAGAATCCTTGACCTGATCACATGTTTATATCCTCGATCTATCATGGTCCTTTCTTATTGTTCCCCATGTCGTTTCTTCAGCGGCATTGTCCCTGCCGATCAGCAAGGCGGAGCACCTCCAGTGAACCAGCAGCAACTTGGAGACCAAACCCAGCACTCTGGAGCGGCCTTCCGAGTCATGCATTCCGGGGACCCCGAGCCCCCAGTTCAGCCAGTCCAGCCTGCAGAGCCTGACGATGGCACCTTGGTGGGTCTCATCAGGACATTGCTTGCGTCTCAAGATCGTCGGGGCGATGCCCTACACCAGGCAGTACAGGATGCCATGGGCCGTGTTGGTTATCAAGGGAACAGTGCGGCTAGCAGTTTCAAGCGCCTCAACCCTCCCTTCTTCGACGGTAGTGAAGACGCTATTGCAACTGATGCGTGGCTCCAGGATATTGAGATTATCTTGGATGCAGCCAAGACTCCAGAAGGAGAGAAGGTAGCTGTGGTACGCCTACAGTTATTGGACCTAGCCCACACCTGGTGGGCGATGATAGCAGTTGGATTGGCAACGCCTGTCCCGTGGGCGGTGTTCAGTAATAAGTTTCAGATCAAGTACTTCGATGCTGTAGCTCGACACGACCTACAGACGAGGTTCACCAATCTCAGGCAGATGAGCAGGACGGTCGATGGATATGCGGCTGAGTTTTCAAGACTGAGTCGGTTTGCTCCCACTTTGGTGGCAACCGAGTTTGATCGAGCGCAGCGGTACCAGCAGGGACTCCACCTAGAGATCATTCTAGCAGTAGAGCAGTTTGAGCATCAGACCTTTGATGCTATTTTGCGGGCAGCTAAGAGGCATGAGTATACCTCGCAGAGAATTGTAGACAGAACTGGAGGATGGAAGCGGTCCCATGGTCAGATGACCCAGTCTTCAGCCCCAGCCCCGGCAGCTAGGGCCTTGACTATTGGAGCTCCGAGGAGGGCAGCATAAGTTACGTCGGTTCAGCATTCGACTCCGACGTATCCTCAGCAGCAGAAGCGGAGGCAGTCCTCCACAATGGGCTGCACTCATTGTGGGAAGCCAGGGCATGTAGTGTCAGAATGTCGCCGAGCACAAGGATTGTGTTTGGCTTGTGGGGCACCGGATCACATGATAGGGTCCTGCCCACAGAGAGCCGGTTCATCCTCATCGACCCAGACTAGTCCCTCGGTGAGGGGACCAGCACCAGTGCAGCAGCAGCAGTATCAGCCTCCGAGGCCATTGCCGCCTCAGGCTCAGGCATTCCAGCAGCAGCGACCGCAACAGTATGCCCAGGTCCAAGCTCAGGTTCAGAACTGCCAGAGAGGTTTCCAGCAGAGGGGACCAGCACCCAGAGGGCACGGTCAAGCGATGGCTTTGACCGTAGAAGAGGAGTTGGCATCAGGTGAGGTGGTGGCAGGTACCATTCTTGTCAACTCTTTTCCTGCATCAGTATTATTTGACTCAGGTGCATCGCATTCATTTATGTCTGCACGATTCGTGACACGGATAGGACTGGAGCCCGAGTCATTATCAGTAAGGCTCAATATACTTACTGGTAACGGACTTATGGGTGTAGATAGGGTGTTTTCCTCGTATCAAATCGTAGTTAGTGGTAGAGAGTTTTCTGCTAGATTGATAGAGTTCCCGATGGCCGATTATGATGTGGTCCTAGGAATGGATTGGTTGAGGGACAAGTATGCTAGAATAGATTGCCATGTCGGCAAGATTATTTTTAGTATTCCTGGTGAGCCAGAGTTTTTATTTTCTCGAGGCGAAGTAGAATCTTCTTCCCCAGCATTGCGGATGGCCGTAGCAGCAGCAGTTCAGTTTCCCAGAGTTGTAGAAGAGTTTCCTGACGTATTTTCTGAAGAGCTTCCAGGCATGCCCCCAGAGAGAGAGATAGAGTTCACTATCGACTTGATTCCAGGGACGGCACCAGTGTCAGAGAGAGTCTATAGGATGGCACCATCAGAGTTGGAGGTCCTGTACAAAATGATTGAAGAACTTAGAACTAAGGGATTCATTCGTGCTAGCGGATCACCTTAGGGAGCTCCGATACTTCTTGTGAAGAAGAAGGATGATACGTCAAGATTATGTGTTGATTATCGTACCTTGAACTCTGTAACAATTAAGAACAGATATCCTTTGCCAATGATAGATGATTTATTTGATCAGCTCAGGGGAGCGGCAGTATTCTCAAAGATTGACTTGCGATCGGGGTACCATCAGATCAGAGTCAGAGAGCAGGACATCCCGAAGACAGCATTCAGATCTAGATACGGACATTGGGAGTTTCTTGTTATGCCATTTGGAGAAACCAATGCGCCGGCCGTATTCATGGACCTCATGAATCGTATCTTCATGTCCTATTTGGACCAGTTCGTGATAGTGTTCATAGACGACATCTTAGTCTATAGCAAGAACGAGGCAGAGCATGAACAACATCTTCGTGTAGTTCTTCAGATTCTCAGGGAGCACCAATTGTACGCGAAGTTCAGTAAGTACGAGTTTTGGTTCGATCGTATCTCGTACTTGGGTCATATCATCACCAGAGGTGGAGTGGAAGTTGATCTCCAGAAGATAGTGGCTATAGAGACATGGCCAGTACCTAGTACCGTCGCAGAAGTTCGGAGTTTCCTCGGATTAGCCGGCTATTACCGGCGGTTTGTGTCAAACTTTGCTCGAATTTTAGCGCCGCTGACGCAGTTGACCCGTAAGGATATGCAGTTTGCTTGGACAACAAAGTGTCAGAGTTCATTTGAGAAGTTGAAGCGGAGATTGATGACGGCTCCCATTCTCACTCTTTCCGACGGGACGGAAGGATTTTCAGTTTATTGCGACGCATCCGGCAAGGGATTAGGATGTGTCTTGATGCATCATGGTAAGGTAGTCGCTTATGCGTCACGTCAGCTTCGTGATCATGAGAGGAATTACCCAACCCATGACTTGGAGTTAGCAGCCGTAGTTTTTGCATTGAAACTTTGGAGGCATTATTTGTATGGAGATCGGGTGGAGATTTTTACCGACCACAAGAGTCTGAAGTATGTGTTTACCCAGAAGGATCTTAATATGCGTCAGAGGAGATGGCTAGAGCTACTTGTGGATTATGACATCAACTTGCAGTATCATCCTGGGAAGGCCAACGTGGTAGCAGATGCATTGAGCAGGAGAGCCGGAGTTTATTTTCTAACGACGCAGCCAGAGTTGTTAGCAGATCTTCAGAAGATAGGTATTGAAGTTGTTCTTCCTTCCAGTGTGGCATTGATAGCCAGTATACAAGTTCAGTCCAGTATAGTTGAGAGGATCAAGTTAGCTCAGTCCACGGACTCTAAGCTTCAGCGGCTTAGGACAGAATGTGTGGCAGGATAGAGAACAGAGTTATGCATTCATGAGGATGGTACACTCCGACATGGGAGGCATCTTTGTGTACCCAGTGGTGATATCAGACAGGAGATCATGGCAGAAGTCCATAGTTCTCAGTATTCAATTCATCCCGGAGGTACGAAGATGTATCGTGATATTCGGCAGCATTTTTGGTGGAATGGCATGAAGAGGGAGATAGCCCGGTTTGTCTCTCGTTGTTTAGTTTGCCAACAAGTAAAGGCCGAACATCAGAGACCGGCTGGACTTCTTCAACCTTTACCGATCCCAGAATAGAAATGGGAGCACATTACCATAGATTTTGTAACTGGATTACCTAGATCCCCAGCTGGGAGAGATGCCATCTGGATTATAGTTGATCGTCTCACGAAGGTAGCTCATTTTCTTCCTTTCAGAATCGGTCAGTCGACGGATCAGCTTGCAGAGATGTACCTCAGGCAGATAATCAGATTGCATGGAGTGCCAGTCCGTATTGTGTCCGACAGAGATTCAAGATTCACCTCACACTTTTGGCGGAGTCTTCAAGAGAGTTTGGGGACTCGTCTCAAGTTCAGTTCAGCCTACCATCCGCAGACAGATGGTCAGTCAGAATGCACGATCCAGACTCTTGAAGACATGCTGCGGTCATGTACACTCGACTTCGGTGGTTCGTGGGAAGATCACCTGTAGCTCGTAGAGTTCTCGTACAATAACAGTTTCCAGGCTAGTATCCAGATGGCACCTTTCGAGGCCTTGTACGGCAGGAAGTGCAGATCTCCTTTAGCTTGGGACGATATCGGTGAGAGGCAAATGCTTGGACCAGAGATGGTGATACGGACTATTGAGGTGGTCAGACAAGTCAGAGATCATCTTCGAGTTGCCCAAGATCGCCAGCGTCATTGGGCCGATTCTCATCGGCGCCCTCTTGAATTTTCTGTCGGCGACCACGTATTCCTTAGGATCTCGCCTACCCGTGGCGTCATTCGATTCGGCGTACGGGGAAAGCTTAGTCCTAGGTATATAGGGCCGTTTGATATCCTTGAGCGAGTAGGTGATGTGTCCTATCGTCTCGCTCTTCCACCGTCGTTACGTGAGGTGCATGATGTCTTCCATGTATCCCAATTACGACGGTATATCCCGGATCTGAGTCATGTCCTTGATCATTCAGAATTGGTTGTTGGTACCAACCTTTCGTATGAGGAGAGACCCGTATCCATATTGGACCAGAGGGAGAAGATACTCAAGAACAAGACTATTAGTTTAGTCCGTGTTGCTTGGGGTCATCACTCTTTGGGTAAGTCAACGTGGGAGCGTGAGGATGATATTCGATCGCGATATCTCGACCTATTTGACTCATAAGGTATAATGTCTTTCTTATGCCTTATGCTTAAGTTCCTTGCTTGCATGAATGATTGCTTGATTGACTGCTAGTCATATATTGCCTGCAATTGATATAGCTTGCTCGACATCTCTAGCCTCTTGATTAAATTTTGAGGACGGAATTCTTTTAAGGTGGGTAGAGTTGTCACCCCCGTTTTCCGTTCTACGTATTTCCAATATACGTATACGGCATCCTGACATGTATTTTATTTTTCTGCCTGGCTAGCTAATTTCAGTTTAATCATGATTAGGTTCATTATGGCATGTAATGGTTTAACTTGGTTTATTTTGGGTTGGCTTGGTTTATTCTTTGGTTCATCATGTTAAACCCACTTCCATCCCCCTTTATAACCCACCTAACTTTTCTCTCTCCTCCACTTTCTCATTTACTCCTTCCTTCTCCATTAAACCCACCACCAACCAAGAACACCCCTTAGGCAAGTGCAACTTGCTTCCACAAGAGAACCCATTTTTATTGTTCCAATAGCTTCTTCTCATGTTTCTAAGACACATTAGAACTTGTTATTTTCCATTTTGAGGCTTTGATTTTTGTAGATCTAGAAATTGGTTATTTTCGAATTTTGGTGGTTTTGATCTATCAAACTTCTTTGTTTTCAAATTTTGATGGTTCCATATTGTAGAGAATTTCATTCTACCCAATTTTGACCATTTGAAAGTTGGATTTGGACTTGTTTTGACCAAGTTATAGACCTTTGAAGCTATGGGTTCAACCATAGAGTTCTTGCTGATTTTGGAGAAGACATTGAGCAGTGTACGCGAGCTTTTTAGCTTGCGCCACTGAGTTGTGTGCGCTCTTTAGCGCAGTGCAGTCTAGCCTCTTGCGCAGTCTGACTCGTGCGCAGTCTGACTCATGCGCAACCTGACGTATGTGCAATCTAGCCTCGCGCAGTCTAGTGCCTGGCGCAACATGACTTGGCCTGACTCTTCCTGGCGCAATTTGACCCGACCTTGTGCATTTTAGTGATTGGCACCCCTAGTGCCTAGGCGCAACCTGACATTCAGGCGCAATTGGACTTGACCCTATTTGCCTTGGCGCAACCTGTTACCCTGGCGCAACTTGGCTAATGCCACTTGTTGGCCATAGTACCCCTTGCTCCTCCCTCTTGGGCGCATTATGTCCCCATATCCCCTTTTTTAGGATTTTTGCACCCATTTTATATCCTTACGCCTTTTTGATATAAACTCGACATGAACCCAATGTGATCATGACATTATTTATGAATGTGAATCTGAACCCGGCTTAGTGATGGAATTGCATGATCAGTGACCCGTTGTGGTACACTTACCTAAACACGAAATGGCATTATGACCTTACAGGATAACTCTTGATAGTGACCCGCCGTGGTGCACTCTTGACAAGTAAATCGACATGATAATTCTTGATGATGGTCCGTGGTGACGCACCCTCGCCTTGATAAGTAATCTTGATAAGTAACATGATATGATGGTGACCCGCTGTGGTGCACCCTTGACAAGTAATCTTGACATGATAACCTTGATATGCTGTTACGACAGCTAACCTGACATGCTAAGTGAATTCTTGACATCGTGGGTGATTGTATTGAATATGCTTGTATAAGCAACCAGTCTTGTCTCGCATCATGTCTAGGACATGTATCCCTGGTTACCACGGTCAGGGATTCATACTGAATCTGACTAGGTTAATGACTAGATTGATCAAGTAGAGCATATAGAGAGGTATTCCGGCTACAAGCAATCCCGTTATCTGGGCGCCTTCCTTGATGGACCTGTAGCCTACCGACGAGTAGGGCACATCTCCAGCTCACTGCTATGTGGGGCACTACATGAAACGATTACTATGCACACTGTCATGTGTTGCATCCAAGTCATCTAACAAGACATGATAACTCTAATCTTGAACCTTGCGTCTGGATAACCTGGATAGTCTGCAGGGCTTGTGGCCGTAGACGTACCTCATTGCATCTTGCTAGTAACTAAGCTTGTGATAACCCTAGTTAGTTAAGTATCAAGCCGTACTCCTTGCTTGGCCGTGAATGATGGATGGAGTCCTATCTTGTCTAGTCTTGCTTAGATCCGGTGCATGGATATCTCCGAACATGCTTGTTTATGCTTTACTTTATCGATAATTGGTTCGAGGCTAAGTTCTGTTCAGGTGAAGGGTTACAACCCCGATCCTTGTTTGGTTTACGGGTTGTAACTTGGTTACCGGAATAGTCCTCTAGTTATCTTATCGTTTATCATCCTGTTTTCTTTATCTCATGTCTTATGTTATTTCACCTATGACTTTATGTGCTGACATGCTAGTTTTAGTTCTTAAGTGAAGCCCCCTTTGTGGCACTTGCTCTTTCTGGGGTCTGACCCAGCTGGTTTTGTATGGCCAGATTTCGGAGCAGCTACCGAGGATCTCCCAACTTTCTTGCCATATGGTGAACACTAGAAGGAATCCCGACAACGAGTGGGTTTTTATTTTGCTCTCCCACTCCATTGTACAAATATTCTTTTGAGGCGTTTAGCCGCCGAGCAAGTGTTAGCTCGTTGTAACTTTACTTACTGTCTGCCTACGGGCTGTAACATGATTGACAAATCCTAGGGTTGATCATGTATGACTTAAACTCTTGCTAGTCTTCGTATTTTGTATGACTAGCTTCATGATCATCTGAATATGTAATGTATGGGACGCTTTACCTTATATGTCTGATGATCTACCATCTTGTTATATCTACTTGTTGCTTGAGATTGAGACACTAGGCTTGTTATTGACCTTAAGAGACGGATGGCTTGTAGTAAACCCTCATGCATCTAGACAGCCGTGACCGTATTACGAGGTGAGGTTCACTTCAATGTACGTAGCTGGCTGTGTCTGTCCCCCGCTCTCCAGTATTCTGGTTCTGGGACGTGACACCGACTGAGCCTCGAAAACTTGGCCGCATATCCATCGACCGTCCTGCCCATCTGCTTCAGATTAGTGAACCTCGTCTGTAGATCGTACCAAGCTACAGCATCAAAATACTTGGTCTGGAATCTCTCCCTGAATACCGCCCAAGCAATGGGCGCTGCTAATCCAACGGCCTGTGCCGCCCACCAGCTGCGGGCAAGATCTAATAACTGCAAGCGCACCACGGCTACCTTCTCATTCTCTGGGGTCCTGGCTGCTTCTAGAATCACCTCGATGTCCTGAAGCCAAGCATCTGCAGCGATCGTATCTTCACTACCATCGAAGAATGGAGGGTCAAGCGCTTGAAGCTGTTGGCCGCACTGTTACCCTGATGACCTCCTCTGGTCAGAGCATCCGTCACTGCCTGGTGCAAGACATCTCATCGACGATCTTGGGAAGCTATCAAGGTCCTGACGAGACCTACCAAAGTGCCATCATCAGGCTCTACAGGTTGGACGGGCTGAACTGGTGGCTCTCCGCCAGAAGGTACGACTGTGGAGGCCACTCCGAAATGCTGGGCTTGATCTTCGGGTTGCTGCTGATCCACGAGAAGTGCTCCGTCTCGCTGACCGGCAGGTCCAGGAACGATGCCGCTGAAGAAGACGACATGAAAAACAATAAGGAAGGACCAGGACAGATCAACGATACAAGCATATGATCAGGACAAGAACCCAGGGATTCAGATGATACGAACAGAGATCAAGGGCGAGTACTGATTGAGACATCTATTCGGTAAACCCTCACATATCTTGATTTACAAGACCTGCATGGGCCACCACTTAAACCATGTCACGCCCCAGAACTAGAATATTGGAGAGCGGGGGCAGACATAGCCAGCTACGTATATGAAATGGAATCCATCTCGCTATACGGTCACGGCTGTCTAGATATATGAGGGTTTACTACAAGCCAACAGTCTCCTATGGCCATGAACAAGCCTAGTGTCTCAATCACAAGCAAGTAGGTAAAAGTCACAAGATGTATGATCATTAAATATACAATAGTAAAGCGTCCCAAACATTACATATTCAGCTGATCATGAAGCTAGTCGTTACAAAATATGAGGACTAAAAAGAGTTTAATCATACATGATCAACCCTAGGATCTGTCAATCATGTTACAGCCCGTAGGCAGACAGTAAGTAAAATACAATCGAGCTAAACAGGTGCTCGTCGGCTAAACGCCTCAAAAGAATATTTTTATAATAAAGTGGAAGAGCCAAAAAAATAACCCACTCGATGCCCTGGTTACGCTTGGTGGCCACCATCGGACTGGAAGGTCGGTAGATCCTCTGGAGCTGCTCCGAAATCTGGCCATACAAAACCAGCTGGGTCAGATCCCAGAAAGAGCAAGTGCCACAAAGGAAGCTTCACTTAGGAACTAAAACCAGCAATTAGCACAAAAGATAATAATAATATAGTAAAACTGGAGAGATATAACATCACGAGGATATACGGTAAGATAACCATGGAACCATTCAGATAACCAGGTTACAACCCTTAAACCAAACAAGGACCGGGGTTGTAACCCTTCATCTGAACCGAACTTGGTTTCTCCCATTTAGCAGCAAGATAATATAAGAAAATCAGAACATGTAATAATCTTATACAGGATCAAGGCAAGGCTAGACTGATTATTGTCACTCCCCATTCCCGGAATACGTAAATTTTTGATTTTTTTATGTATATGGTATCTGGCACCTGTATCTTTATTATATTTATCCTGTATTTGTAACTGGCCATGGCATGGAACAGTATCTCGTCACGGATTAGTGTGCCACCCCTTGTCCTTGTCTGGTTGTATGCGTGGTTCACTGTTTCGATGATAAGATTTCTGAACCGTGTTGTGGTTAGGATTTTATTTAATTAATTTAATTAGTTGTATCATGTAGCATTTAACATGTCATTGGTCATGTGGTTAAGAGCATGCTTAAGCTTAGGGTTTCTTTGAGTCAACCCAACCCCTATATATATTCTTTTCCACACTCTCTCTCTTCATTCACTCTTTCATTTATTTTCCTCAAGCAAACTTTTAGGCAAGTACATCTTGCACCAAATGGAGAGATTATTACATTTTCATTTCTTGATTTTTCTTTGATATTATTTGTCTATATTGTTCTTCTCTTCATTCTCTACAAGTTTAGTTCTTGGAGTTTTTGATTTTAATGGCTAGTTTGGTGTAGATCTAAGTTTCTAAAACTAGGGTTCTATGTGTTTTCATGGTTTTGATCTATCAAACTTGGTTATTTTCGAAAACTAATGGTCCTATGTTGTAGGGAATTCAATTCTATCCAATTTTGACCTTTGAAAAGTTAGATTTCGACTTATTTTGAGGAAGTTATGGCCAAAATAGTATTTGGATATTTTCTATGTCATCAGTCCTGGTTTTGGCAGGGACGATGAATAGTGCCGTATAGTGCCGAGCCGCATGAGGATGCTGCATAGTGCTGCATAGTGCCGAGCCGCATGAGGATGCTGCATAGTGCTGCATAGTGCCGAGCCGCATAAGGATGCTGCATAGTGCCGTATAGTGTCGAGCCGCATAAGGATGCTGCATAGTGCCGCATAGTGCCGAGTCGCATGAGGATGCTGCATAGTGCCGCATAGTGCCGAGCCGTATGAGAATTCTGTATAGTGCCGCATAGTGCCGAGCCGCATAAGGATACTGCATAGTGCCGCATAGTGCCGAGCCGCATGAGGATGCTGCATAGTGCCGCATAGTGCCGAGCCGTATGAGGATTCTGCATAGTACCGCATAGTGCTGAATAGTACCGCATAGTGCCTATTTTGGCTGTTTTTGGCTATTTTAAGTCCTATTTGGCTGAATTGTGGCCAGAATTTCTCCTAACTTCCAACATGAAAGTTGTAGATCTTTGTCTTGGCTTCAAGGACCTTCATGTCTCACTTTAACCTGAATTCATATGTGACTTTTATGTCACGAGGAGTCCGAGTGACTTTCTGACTTGACCATGTTCCTGACCTGATTACCTGTATACGTGCTGGTACATGTTCTAAGTGTGTATTGAGATACAATATTAGTATGCACTGCGGTGCCATTTAATGAGTGCACTGAGGTGTGACTCTACATGCTAAGTGATCATTCGTGTTATATGTCAATACATGTGTACCTTCCAGCAAGTCATGGTAATTGGTCAGTAATAGTATCGTGGTATGTTGTTTGTTGTTTGATGCATTACACTAAGCATGGATCTAGATTGAGCCGATGTGGATTCATACTTAGGGTACACGTACTATGGTACGACATATAGGAGGATGACCATGTGACCACGACATGTAATTCCAATATCGAGATAGGGTTAATCTAAGCAACTTAAATTGGTAGAAGCATTGGGAGGGAACAGAATCTCGAGATCGTACGTCACTAGCCGCCCTGGGTCCCGTCCTGGCGCGTCGGGTTGGCTGCCTCGGATACTATATAGTCATCCGCACTAGTGGAGTGTAGTATCTGATTTGTGACTGCCGAGCCAGCTCTTCCTATAGGAGAGCTGGAACCGTTACTGCTTATTCTAGCGCGGTGGCCTTTCGGGGGACCGGTGCATTTCGTGCTTGCTTGTATATAATGGTTTGGCTAGCCCTGCTGAAATGCGATACGATCTGAGGATTCCTATATATATATATATATTGCATTACTGGGATAACCCAGGCAAATCATAGAAAGCCGTAGGATTGATTGGCCGATTGTAAGCTGACTTGTTTGTGATATGTTTTCTTCTGTTAGCAACTGAGGAACATGGACTATCATGGTGCGTGGTCCAACCCATGTCCTTGTTTGGTTGTTGGGTTGGGCTATTGTGCTGCGATAGGCTATGGACCGAAGTCGCGATCAGAAGCCCTTTTACCTGCCCATGGTTATAGGATATATCTTATCTCGGTACGATATTGGCACCGTTTGTCCTTGTTTGGTTGTAAGGGTGTCGTATCATCTCGATGATATGGTATAAGCCTATAACTCATGAATCGGGTCTTATTTAACTTATTGGATTTATCTCACTCTTTTGTGCTCCCATGTGGTACTTGCTATTCGGGGCCTGACCCCGCTGATTTTGTTTGGCCAGATTTCGTAGCAGCTCCAGAGGATCCAGCTTTCCACCCAAACAATGGTGCACACCAGGAGTATGGGCGCCAGGGACCATGAGTGGGTTTCTTCTCCACCGCTCTGATATCTTCTATTTTGTACTTGGCGTTTAGCCACCGGCACCTGTTTAGCCGGCAGTTCTGAACACTAGTTTTTTTTACATAATTGTAATTAAATCAGACTGCAGCTGACTATAGTTATGTACTATTGACTCTCGGAACTAGCTCATCATTTTGTATAGCTAGACTCATGAATCATTCTGATGAAGCGTCGGGGACGCCTTACTGCTTTGTCTTATATGATCATTATTTACTGCTTTTTGTTTTGATTGATTGGGACATAGATGCTCTGTGGGACCATAGGAGACCTGAGTGTAGCATGCACCCCCTAGTCTCTTGACAGCCACGATTGTCGTATGACGTTTATATACCTCATACGGTGTAGCTGGCCTAGTCTGTCTCAGTATTCCGGTACTGGGGCATGACAATTATTCTCCATTCAACAATCACGGCCAAGCAATAAGTACGGCTTGACACTTTAACTAGCTAAGGTTATCACAGGCCTAGTTACTAACAAGATGCAATGAGATTATTCCACAGCCACAAGCCCTGCAGACCATCCAGGTTACCCAGGTCGAAGATTAGGGGTTGAATTCAGGTGGGTACATCGTCCAGGAAATGCATGTACCCTTAAGTAGCTTGAAGGGTGCAACACATGACAGTGTGCTAGAAATGTGCCCTACTCGACGGCAGGCTACAGATCCCAAGCACGTCCAGGTAACGGGATTGCCTGTAGCTGGGAGATCTCTTTATGACTAATGTATTAATCTAGTTATTAGCCTTAGTCCATTTCAATAGGTACTCCTGACCGTGGTACTCAGGAGTCCCATTCTAGACATGATGTAAGACAGGACTGGATTATTTGTACAAGCACAATCGTCCACGGTGTCCAGGTTATTTATACAGGTCATGCCATGTCAGGTAGCCGTCGCAACAACTTATCAGGATTGCCAGGTTATCATGTCAAGTTTACTTGTCAGGAGAGCGCCACGACGGGCCACCATCAGGTCATGTTACGTATCAAGAGTGTACCACTGCGGGTCACTGCCGTGTTCATGGTACATGTGTAGGACATCACAGTGCAAGCATTGAACCAGGAGACCCAAGTTATGCTGAGATTACAAGACATGAGTTAACAATAATAATAATAAAATAATAATAATAATAATAATAGTAATAATAATAATTAAATAGCAGGACAAGGCACAAGGAGGAGCCATGCGGCTCAGGATCACTAGAACCCATGCGGCCAGTAAAGGAGAGCGCATACGACTTGGTAAGGACAGGGGCATACGGCTAGGAAGGCAAGGGCGCATGCGGTCCCAAGAAGTCGGGTCTCATGCGGCCAGCGAGAGAGTGGGCCTCATTACGGCGAGAAATGGATGAGCGCATGTGGCAGAGTAGGAGCCTCAGCCCTATGCGGCTGAACTGACCGAGTTCCATACGGCCATGGGAGGACGGTGGCATATGCGGCTAGGAGTGATGGGTGTACATGCGGCTGTCGGGTAGCGAGTCCATGAGGCTGGCGCGGATCGAAGCTCCATGCGGCCAATGGGAAAGGCTGTATGCGGCTGGAAATGCCTAAGCTCATGCGGCCGCCGGTAGTAGACTTATGCGCTCAAGGAGGACTGATTCTCATGCGGCTGGAATTGGGACTGAGGACTTATGCGGCCAGGGAATTCCAGACGTATGCGGCTGAGAGTTCAGGCACATGCGCTCGACTCAAGTCCATGCGCCTAGAAGTACAAGGGTCTCATGCGGCTGAGAGCGACTTGCCGCATGAATGTTCATGCGGTCAAGTACTGCCATGCGGCCAGAGAACTGCTCTTCTTCTCCAAATTTTCGAGAAGAAGAACACCATGAACCCATGCTTCCAAGCTCCATAAAACTTTCATCCAGAGTCCAAATCCGAACCTCCATAGGTCAAAATGGGACAGAACGGAATTCTCTACAACATGGAACCATCAAAACTTAGAAATAACAAGATTAAATAGATCAAAACCCAAGAAATCCGAAAATAAAATAAACTTAGATCTACAAGAATCTGGCCATGGAAAGTAAAAATGCCAAGTACTAAAGTATGTTAGAATGCTGTAAAGGAGAGAATGGAACAATAAAATTAGAGTTCCTCCATGAAGCAAGCTGCACTTGCCTAGACCTCTCTCTCTCTGGTAGGTGAAGAAGTTATGGTGGAGAAGAAGAAGAGTAATGAGGAGAGAGAAAGGAGAATGGATTAATAAATACTAATGGTGGTGGTAGGTAGGTAGGGGTTCATCTTTGGGTTAGGATGTACCAAAGCAAACCAAGCCAAACCGAACCAACCCAAGAATAAACCAAGCCAATGAAGAAAAGCTAAGCAAGGAATTATGCAATACAAGATAAAATATGTATACATATTCCAAAAATACGTAATACGAACCACAGGCATTACATCTAGGACATCGTTCTACCGCCGACACTGCGGCGTAGGCTGGGCGCTGTTACGTACTCGTGCCCTTACTCTAGGGTTCGGATCGTGACATATGCTCATGCTTGACTATATTCAAACTCATCTCAAATGATGCCTTAATTTCATTCACCGTCCGGTCTACTGATAAATGTATAGCTTGCCAAACAGAGACGAAGTTGCCGAGAGATGATTTTAAGTGCCTCTTCAATAAAGAGTGTGCTCCTTCGAAACGGTTGGTAGTTGTCGTGCCGTAATGCTTCACCACATTCGACCATGCTAAGACGAATTGTTCTTTGTGCGATTCAAGCCATGTATCTTTGATGTAAGAAATGTATGCTGGCTCCCTCGCCTCCCACTTTTGCTTGAACAAGTACCATGCGACGTCGTAGCTGGCAATCGTAGATGCTCGCCACACACAATTCTAATCATTGTAGAATTCGTCAAAAATCTGCATGTCGATTTTACCATCCTCCTTCCGAAACTTCAACTTACATTGGGCTTGAATATTACGATTGACATGCCAAGTGCATAGCAATGTATCCGCTTGAGGAAAAACAATACGAATAGCATTAATTAGGGCATACTCTCTGTCGGTAACAAATAATGACGGCTCTGTATGACCAGTGTAAAGTGTTTTCAGTTTCTCCAACGCCCATGTGTAGTCTTCAAGTTTTTCACTCTTCATGAAGCAAAATGCCACTGGAAATGTTTTCCAAGTAGAGGTGAACCCGACAACATGAAAGAGAGGCATCTTGAACTTATTTGTCTTGTACGTGCAATCAAGGACTAACACGTCGGCAAAAGACCTAGCCAAATTTGTGCAATCAGGATGAGCCCAAAAGATTGATAATACTTCATTACTCTGGAGATGTCTTCTATGGAACTCAACATAATGATTATCGGTAAGCAACTTGAGCACTTCTTGCATCGTCATTCTTGATTTCGTCCGGACATCGTTTGAAGAAGCTAGGGCGTTGTATATTGACTTCATTGTAGACATGTTCTTCTCATCTTCATGTCGTATGACGGAATATATTTGTCTCGGTGCAACTCTGGAGGTGGACAAGTCTTCGACTATCTTCTTCTCCGTATTGTTCAACCGTCCGACATACGGATGACCCAATAGTGTCTCGGCAATCTCATGGTTGTGGGTTCCATTCTTCACTTCTACTGTCCATTTTCCTTCTTCTTCGTTTCTAATATGTATCGTGAATGGACAACCACATTTCCTCGTTCCAACATTTCTTCTTGGAACTTTACTTTGGATAACTGTATTTTTCTTGTGCGTTCTGAACACACCACCTCTTTTACAGCCAACCACCACAGTTTGTCGTCCCGGTCGATTTCGGGCTGTCACGATCCGCATCCGTTTTTTTTTTAAAAAAAACAGATACGAGGCGTGTCCAAGCCAGCCTACGCCGCAGTGTCGGCGGTAGAACGCTGTCACGGCCATGAAGATCAAAATCACAAATAATGCTCATTCACATAATTAATTTAACTTACAATATTCACAAGTTTTACATTTGCAGGGAAAATATAAACTTGTACAGATAAATGAATGACTACAACTCAACTATCTAACTAATCTCTAGGCTTTGTCTGCAAGTATTCCCGTCGCTCCCCAAGCTAAGTGAATCCACGGCTAACCTGAAAATGTTGGTTTCCAGTCAGGAATGGAACGAGCACAATTCACTGAATGCAATTTCAAATAAAGAAGATGACTATAAAACAAAGGTTAGACATCAATCATGAGTTTTGAAAATAATAGTAAAGCCGTGAAAAAAATCAATAGTAATAAATAGACCAATATACTTTCCCCCAACTGTTAGAAGTACCTTTGAAATGTGATCGGTCTGGGGTGCTACACCGCACGGTCTACGAGGTCTACTTGCAGAAATTAAACAATGTCTACGAGGTCTACTTGCAGAAATTAAACAATGTCTACGAGGTCTACTTGCAAAAATTAAACAATGTCTACGAGGTCTACTTGCAAAAAAATAAACAATGTCTACGAGGTCTACTGCAGAAAATAAACAATGTCTACGAGGTCTACTTGCAGAAAATAAACAATGTCTACGAGGTCTACTGCATGAAAATAAACAATGTCTACGAGCTCTACTGTATGAAAATAAACACGATCTACGAGGTCTACTACATGAAAATAAACACGGTCTACGAGGTCTACTGCATAAAAGTAAACGAGGTCTACGGTCGGATCACACATTCTTGGTACTTCTCATTCCCGACTCAATAATTTATAATAGAGTACAAAAATCACATAACCAATGACTAATCAATGAAATATAGTAAAGATCAATATCGAAATGCAGAAAATAAACTGTACTCGCCTGTAGTCCTCTGCTGGTGAAACCGACAATCTGAACTACTCAATGTGCCACAATAGTCAAAACCCGTACAACAGTCCCCGGATGCTGAAATAAACAATACCAATGATCTCAGAATAGTCAAATTAGCTAGAATTGCCTGTCCTTAAGTCCAATTCTGGATACAGGGGCAAAACGGTAATTTCGGGCAAAAACGATGTCCACCGTTGGACCCGCTTTGCACCGAAAAGCGTGCCAGAGTCAACGGTCTCTAAAGTCGTCAAACTACATGTCTACGGATCCAGTTTTCCGATACGAACCCAAACGTATGTCCAAAGCTGGATTCCGGCGGGCCGTGCACAAAATCGTCCGTTGTGTGGGACCGTGGGGCCCGCAAAACGGTAATTTTATCAACTGCCTCAGATTTGGACCAAACTTGGCACACAGGTCCAGAAAAATGATACGGTCCCGTTGGCGCAAGTTTTATCCCAATTTGGCGAACGTACACGAAGTCATTTGGGTTTTATTGAAATATGTGCAACTAAAAAGCTAAATATTTAAAGAAGATTATCTTTCCTTATACATTAAAAGATTATTTCCTAAGGGCTTTTATGCAAAGTGCACCTCTATTATAAAGGCTAACCGATAGAGTTGCAGGGAGCCTTCCCTGATACGTTAGCTATTAATCATTAATAGATTTAGAATATATTGAGAAAACTATTAGGAAAAAGAAATCATTTTATACTTAATGAAGGTTAGAAGTTAGAAGAGTTTGCAATTAAATAAAAGCGGAGGGGTTATAAGAAAAATAGGCATTAACATCTTTATAGAATAAAGTGGATACACAGGACATACGGGAAGTAGACAAAGTGGCAATGTTTGTTTTGCCAAACTATTGAAGTTAGAAAAAAAACGATGAAGAGAAAAAAGAAAGAAAGAAGGAAGGGACATAATTATTTGACTTAAGTAAGCTAAAGTGAAGTGTGGGATGCGGTTTGCTACTGCTCTCCTCTAATAACTAGCTACGCTTGGTTTTCTACTGCTCTCCTCTAATAACTAGCTACGCTTGGTTTTCTACTGCTCTCCTCTCTAATAACTAGATAAATATATCAAAGCAATGAGTGAGGTTAGGTTGGTAGTTTCACCTCCAAATAATGGTTGCCAATGACGTTCATTTCCTCCACGCGGCTACAGTTACCGCTGCTCTATTTCTTGCAAGCGGAGTCGTCATTCTTTCTGTGGTTGTTGTTTCTTCCTCCATTGCAAGGTCAGTTTGGTGGCGCAGACGGGCTCGGGGGCTCGGGGATGGCCGGTACCGGCGCTAGTGTGGGGTGTGACCTGGAGGTGAACGGGGAGAGGCGCGCCCAGCGACGACCTTACGGCTGCCCGGGTTAGGGGTCTGCATTGGTTCGACGCCGGCGGTGAAGGCCTCCTCGAGGTGCAGTACTTCGCCGCCGAATCCACGATCGATTCAAGGAGCTTGTAGAGATAAGACCGAGGCAGCTACTCTGCTGGCGTGCACAACGAAGGGCGACGTTGTGACACTGTGCTCGAACGACGGAGCTCGACGTTGGTCGATGGGGAGGAGGAGGCGGATGAAAGAAAAAGAAGGAGAGGGGTGATGAGAGGCGGCTGTTGTATTTTTATAGCTAGGGTTTTTGTTTAGGCCACTAGAGTTGAAATTATATAGGAGTGGCGAGTCTCGAGAATAGGTTAGGACTTCATCTGTTCGAGTCTGGTTAGATGGCGGATCGGCTGAACAGAAATATTGAAATAGAGCTCAGGAGTTAATTGAGGAGTTACAAAGGAATAAATGGAATAGGAATCAATTGGAATAGTTTGGGTCCGAGGGATTTATTTAACTAGGAATTTAAATAGCACAAGCAATATAAGGAAGGTAAAGAGACTCACCAATATTCTAATTATTTCAACCACTGCTACTATTATTTACTATAACAGAAAAAGTAATAGTTATTCAATGATTGGAAAATAATCATTTGCTACCCAATGATTATATAATAATCAAAACTAATCATAATTTTAAGTGATCATATGATTAATATAATCAGTACTATAATTATTAACAAATTTAATAATAATAATTTTATTATTAAAACTGTGCAAAAACTCTATTGGTTTCAAGGCTCATTTAAAAATACATATTTCCACATGGGCTTGGGTTTTCCTAAATATTTTAGTTGGAAAAGAGGAAAAGTCCTTGGATAAATATTTCAATCATCAAAATAGCTATCTCTTTAAGGCCTTGCCAGAAATGAACCATATATTCCGTATAACTGATATACAAATACCTTTAGATTTAGGGAGGGGTCTTACATCCTACCCACCTTAGAAAATCTAAGAAAACCATTTAATAAAATTAGCAATAATAAAATATTTTAAAATTTTCGAGAAGGGGAGCTACAAATAGAGGCCGTATGCAGTAAATATCTACGGAGAAGCTGGCAGAGCTCTATGTGAAGCAGCGGTTTTATATCCGACTTCTCGACACCAATGTACCGCACCCTCGCTTGATTCAAAACATAGATCGGTCCAGAATAAATGGGCTACATTGACTGCAATTGGAGCCGGTACCGCAAAATCGGAAGATCTCAAGTCCTACAATAAAACTTAAAGGTTAGTACAATTAGACAACATCCTAAAGCAAATAATTTTCATAGATTAGGACTGTGCATAAGATTGGTGTCCATAAATAGCAAATTGTGTTAATAGCAAGACCGTCTTTTGTACAGCAATTGGTGTTCATAAATTTCAAACACCTTTACTGACTAAAACTCTGCATTCAGGTATCATAAACTAGGACTGCCAGAGTGGTGGCAGTCCTTCACAGAAGAAGGACTGTCAGGACCCTGACAGTCCTACATATGTGTAGGACGTGTCAAATATAGTTACCAAGAGGGCTTCCGATGCATTAAAGTTGTCTTCGGACGTTGCGGAAACGTGTTCTTCGGACGTGGCGGGAACATTTGATGATCCCGGTTGATCCATGTTCAATATTTTTCTACATTTAACACATAATTCAACTTTTATATGTGAAATTCTTGTTTAAAACATGAAACATATTTTAGTTCGATGACTTACCAATAAATTGGAGAAGTCAATGACCTAGAGTTGAGGGAGAGAACAATTTGTCAAAAATGTAGGGAGAAAAGAAAAGATTTAGGGTTTAAATTCTTTGACCTAAGAGAAGGAGAGAAGAAAATAATTGAGGGAGAAAAGAAATAAGAAGATGGAGAGAGAAAATGAAAAGAAAAATTGGTATTTATAGGTTTGCTTGGGGTAGCCCTTAGCAAAAAATTTTGATGACAAACTTGTAATATTCTTGAACTATTTTGGACTAGCCCCTAGCAAAAAGGGTGGTGTCCTTAGAAAAAAATCTATAAATAATCTAAACCAACTTATCATGCGTAATGTAGATGGGACCCGTTAGTATGTTCCTCTTGCAAGCTCTCTCTTTCCATATCCGGAATGATCCTGGCGTTTCTCAGCCCGGCTATTAGTTGCGAGAGAATCACTTTTGAATCCCCTTTCGTTTTCCTCTCCTGTGGACGTTTACTCCCATGCGCATGCCCACGCCGCTGCCTCCTCTTCCTCTAATGGCGGTCCTCGCACCACCACTACAAATATTCTCCCTCCTATTATCACTCTCCTCCACCAAGCCCTCCCTATATAGCCCTCCATGGATCGAACCCCATCCCACTCCCTCCAGATGGCCGAGCTCCCGACGGCGGCGTCGCCTCCGGCGACCCCTCCTCCGCCGAGCCGGCCGTGGCAGGGCGTCAAGCCCATCCCCCTCCTCCTATCGGTCTCCGTCGGCCTCGTCCTCCGCTTCGCCGTCCCCCGCCCCGGCTCCCTCACCCCCAAGGCCTGGTCCCTCCTCGCCATCTTCCTCTCCACCATCGCCGGCCTCGTCCTCTCCCCGCTCCCCGTCGGCGCCTGGGCCTTCGCCGCCCTCACCGTCCTCGTCGTCTCCAGGACCCTCCCCTTCGCCGCCGCCTTCGCCGCCTACACCAACGAGGTCATCTGGCTCATCGTCATCTCCTTCTTCTTCGCCAGGGGCTTCGTCAAGACCGGGCTCGGGGAGAGGGTCGCGACGTACTTCGTCAAGTGGCTCGGGAGGAGCACGCTCGGGCTGAGCTACGGGCTGGCGGTCAGCGAGGCGCTGATGGCGCCGGCGATGCCGAGCACCACCGCCAGGGCCGGAGGTGTGTTCTCGCCGATCATTAGGGCGCTGGCGCTGACGAACGACAGCCGTCCGTCGGACGAGTCGGCCAGGAGGATCGGATCCTACCTCATTATGTCGCAACTCCAGGTACTCTTAGACATGGGAATCTAAAACTTTTTCAACGATCCATCCGTCATAGGATTCGAGAATCTAACTTTACATTCCGAGGGAGGAAATTGCTAAGGGCACTGATACACATGATAGGGGCATCACTTTTTAAGTGGTAAAATTGGTAGGGGTGAGCATTATTCGGTTTTGGACCAAAAACACCGAATCTCTTATTCGGTTAGGTATCAAAAAAATATCGGTTCGGTTTCGGATTTGAAAATACTAAAAAAAAATTATTCGATTTCGGTTTTGGATTTCGGTTCGGGTCTAAAACCAAAAACCGAATAAGACATGTACAATTATATAAATACTCTCATTTTTATGCATAGTTTGTGATTAAAAATGTGTATATTAAAAAAAACAATTCTATGTATGTGTTTTCAAGTCCCAACTTTTTGTACAACTTTAAACTTCAAAACAATATGTGTATAAAAATCATAATTTTTAATATAATTTAACTACGATTCCAACATTGCATCCGACCCATTAAACAATATAAATTGTTCAACCGAATAAACCGAATTAATTATTCGGTTCGGTTTCGACTTTTTAGAATTTCGATTTTGGCTATTTCGGATCGGTTTAAACCGAACACTCACTCCTAAAAAGTGGTTTTTTTTTTTTTTTTTGGGGGGGGGGGGGGGGGGGGAGGGGGGGTTGTTTGGCACACAATTTGTTAGGGGACATATTAAGATTTCAAACACTCAAAATTTTCTTCCTCCAACACATTTTTTTTCTTCCTCTCTCAACATGTTCCTCTTTCGAACACCATTATTACTGACTTCGAAACCCATGTTTGAAGTTTAGAAATAGTGACAGTTGGATTGGGCCGACGAAAGACTGTTAGGATTCTGATAGTCCTAACTATAGTTAAGGTTGTCATAATCCTGTCAGTTCTAAGACATAAAACTCATTATTATGATTATCAGGATTCTGACAGTCTTAACAATAGTTAGGACTGTAAGAATCCGGACAATCCTATGAAAGAGACATATATATTACTCTCTGTCCTAGAAGTGTCAGGATTCTGAAAGTCCTGACAGTCATTCGTCGTCCAAAATCGGATTTCACGATTTATAAAGCTTCCAAACCCCTAAAATAGTGTTCGACATCACCAATCACCAATAATTATGTTCGAAGGAGGAAATATTGCAAAAGGGAGAGGAAGGGAGGAGGGAATAGGAGTTTAGGTTATTGAAATTTGGAAGGAGGAAGATGTTGCAAGAGTAAGAGGAAGTTGTGTGAGAGGGAAAGGAATAAAAGTTTAGGTTATTGAAATTGTTTGTTGTCCCTAACATTCTTTGAAGGATAATTTCGGTATAAAAAAAATGAACTTATTTTTAAAAATATGTGTAGCCCTATCACTTTGTGTGTTGCCCCCAATAATTTTTCTGAGGAAAACTGCTTAGCAGATTATGGCAAATTGATCTGCATGAAAGTGAGATTACTGATAAAAATATGAAACGATATGAACACAACTCCTCCAATATGGCTCTGATTTTGGCACTGTCCTAGTGTATATTCCTTGTGTCCACTATGTGTTTGACACGATACAATGTGGACAAAAATGACTCTTGATACAGATGAGTGTATTTTAGAACATCCTTGTTTTGAATACGAATACGTGTCTGACACGATGCTACATGGACATGACAATGGTTATTGAAGTGGACATTCTTCCTAGATACCCCCACAAGAAAGAAAAAGACAAATGTTAAAGGCCATCCCCTTTTTACTAAGGGCCACCAACTTAAAACTTTAAAAAAATTTACAAGTTTGCCATTTTGAAAATACTAAGGGCCACCCCGCCCCTGTCAATCGAGGACTGCAGGGCTTGCCTGCAGTCCATCTTTTTTTTTTTTTTTACCTACAGTGACTGCAGGGCTTGCCTGCAGTCCAAAGTGAAGACAGGACTGCAGGCAAGGCCTGCAGTCCGCCTTCCCCCCACAAACAATCGTCCAATACTCACTTGCGCACGAACTTTCTTCCTTTTTACCGCTATATATAACCATTAGCAGACCAACTCTTCTCTCCATTCCAACTAAACAAACTCGTTTTTTTTCTGTCTCAAAAGAGTAAAAAAATGGTTTCTTTGATGAGCGAGAGTTTCCGAATGGACAAACTTAGCTATGAAATCTTCTCCATTCTGGAGAACAAATTCCTTTTCAACAACGATGGCGGAAAGGTCCTCCCCGTCCGCAAAGTTCATATGTTCCTCCTCCGACTTCTCGCAGCGGTCTCCCTCACTCGAGTTCCTCCCCGTCCGCAAAGTTCCTCCTCCGCCTTCGCCGAGCTCCTCCTCCGCCTCCTCGAGCTCCTCCCCGTCCGCAAAGTTCATATGTTCGTCGAGCTCCTCCCCGTCCGCCGAGCTCCTCCTCCTCCGCCTCCTCGAGCTCTCCTCGAGCTCCTCCTCTTGGTGGCCCTTAGTAAGCTTGTGAACTTTATGTTGCTCTTAGTAAAAAAAAAAATACAAAGGCATGGTTGTCCTTAGTAGATGGGTTGCCCTTAATAGAAAAGGGGTGGCCTTTAACATTTGCCAAGAAAAATCGCATCCTCACCACTAATCCAAAATCACAAATAGGAAATGGGGCTCTAATAGATTTGAATAAACTATAAATTAAATATGTTTCGAACTGTAAAAGTTAATTCTTGATATTGGGAAGCTTTGCTTAGTGAGAATTCCAAATCTTTCCAAATCTTTATATATATATATATATATATATATATATATATATATATATGAAATTACAATTTTTATTACAATTTCAGGCCATAATGGCCACCAACCCGGTCCGAAGGCCCACATCCAGCCCGCACTCAGCCGACAGCACCACTCGGCTGCACCACCACTTTAATTTCCCACCACATGAGAATTAAAGTGCCTCCCCCCAACCTTTGAACCCTCACCACTTGGGGGATGCCTTCCACCTTAGCCAGTTGAGCTAGAGGTTCTTGGCATGAATATATATATATATATATATATATATATATATATATATATATATATATATATATATTTGGAAAAAGGGTAAATTTTATTCCAAAAGCAATGCAATAATCTTACAACATACAATCAAAGTGGGACTCCCACTCATCAATTCTCCATAACATTTACATCAAACTCGATGTTATGGAGAATGCCTACCGGAGGGGTGACCAGCCCCTCAAACATCTGACGGTTTCGTTTTCGCTATACATGCCAAACTGAAGCAGTCAGACGAACTCTGGCGGTCCGGAACCAGTCCTGCCCTCGACCCCTGCTATCCCGGAGCACCGTGATGATGTCCCCAATTTCCTTCCCGGAGTCGCACACTCCCAACACTCTACTCTGCTCCGACCAGATCTGTCATGCCAGGGCACACTCGAAGAAAATGTGCCTTATAGATTCATGCTCCATACTGCAAAGCACACACTTGGGATCCGGAACCGGCACTCCAAACGAACTCAGACAATCCCTAGTCAAAAGACGGTCCAGTAGAAGCTTGTAGACACAAAGCTGCATCTTCCTGGCCAGACCCTTGCACCATACGAACTCGTAGTCAGAACTCTGAGGAAAGTTGCGTCGGATGAGGTTGTAGCAGCTCCGGAATTGGAACTTTTCAGTTCCCGGAGTTGCTCCTGTCGGCTCCCAAATACACCGATCAGCAGGCAAAGTCGGATCAATCGCAATAGTACTAATGATCCCACCCAGCTCCTCGGTAAACCGATAAGACTCCGGCTTCCACTCCCCGTCGCGAATGATACGACTACACGTCAGACCACGCCTGTCCTCCTGATGTGTCGGGGCTCCCCTGATGTCCAATAGCGAACGCCGATCTATCCAAGGATCCCGCCAGAGGTCCGTACCAGACCCATCATGAATATATATATATATATATATATATATATATATATAGAGAGAGAGAGAGAGAGAGAGAGAGAGAGAGAGATGGACTAGGCCCTTCTAGTTGATACATAATAATATAACTCGTACAGTACATCACCAACAACATAGGGGTAGATTTTTCTCCCACCAATTTTCTAAAAAAACAAAGTCTTACAAAACATGTTACTGCAAAACAACAAACGCAAATAATATATTTACCTGAGGACACTCCAAATCTGCGAAAAGAAGTAAAACAACATATTAAAGACATGAGAAAAAGAGCGATGAGTATGGTTAAATTCTGTCATTTCTCTCTCCTTGTACTCCAACAAACCACTACGAAAAGAGTACCCTGAAGCTAGGGGATCTCGTTGCCTACACATGAAGCTTTTGGACTGGAGACTGCTTTAATCACAACGTTAGGATAAGAAGAAAATTGAAAGGCCTTATTAAGATCAATCCAAACAGATATGCAAAGTTATAATCAATGAAAAGTGGTCTCTATCTTCAATCATAGTACCACAGCAAACACAAGAAATGTTTCTGAATCAGTTTTTCTTAAGTTGTGTCGAATAAGTAGTTTTTTTATTGATAAGGAGCCAAGCAAAAACCTTGATCTTAGAGAGGACATTGGTTTTCCAAATAGACTGACTAAGGTCAAGAAAAAGGGAATGAGGGGGAGATGAGTTGATAAGCAGATTTGACAGAGTAGTTGTCATGAGCTGTTTCTTTCCAGCAAGAAGTGTCATCAGAAGCTTTATTGACAACATGAGATGAAAAGAGGGATCAAGGATTGTTCAGTCCAGACCTGCTGTCATGAGACAGGATATTTCTAAAAGCAGGTTTTGAGATCCAAGCGTCATCAGCCCTTCTGTCTCAGGAAGTAACTGATATATTAGGATCCCAAGCCAGATTATAGATAAGAGGGAATTTGAACGAGTGTTGAAGAGTTGTCAATTCAAATGTCATGCCAGAATCTAATAGTAGGCCCATTCCCAAGGGTCCAAATCCATTTATAAGGAGCAAGACAAGGTGATGTTCTTCCAGACAAAAGAACCGTTATTAACAAGTTTGTACTTTAAATAGTTATTAAGCAAAACATTAGAATGAGACTTAATAATTCTTAAAATCCATTTATCAAGGAGGCTTGATTGAGATACTTTTGATACCCTGACCTGTAATCTCTTATATTTACAAACTAAATTCCAATTAACCAGGTGAATAGCCCTCTTTGTAGGATCAGTACCCTTCCGAAGAAAGGAAGCTCTTTTAGCATCAGTCTTTATAATAACCTAAGAAAGGAATTTAGTTTGTAAGATCAGTACCCTTCCAAAGGAAGGAAGCTATTATAGCATCAGTCTTTCCAATTTAAGCTAATAAGGAAATTTGAAGATGGAGAGAGAGAGTAAAGAGGTAGGGCTGAGAGGACTGAGTTGATCAAAGTTAGTCTTCCTACCCAGAGATAACAGTTTACCTTTCCTGCTCGAAAGTCTAATAGAACTGCAAATGTAAGAGGTTTTTTTTATAGAACTGGTGTTACAAACTGAAATGACAAGATTCCAAACAGATTTTAGATTTGATGTTATAAACTGTTATTATAATCTTGATGTCTATACTAAGTGATAGAAAAAGAAAGAAATTCTTGATAGAATTGCAAAAGCAAGAGATTATGATATAGCTGTTTTAGAAATCATTTGTTTGGAGCACATGCATGACACACAATATGGGTTCAGAGAACATATTTTATCGTAATTGAATTCTAGTAAGCACCTTAGATGGTCTTAGAGACGTACTTTGGTCATATTTCATTTCAGCAAACGCTACACATTGGTTCATAGAGCACTTCAAAATTCAAATATAGGAAACATGAGTTTAGATGGGGGTAGCTATCATCAATTGTGTTTCAGAAAGCTCCATGCCTGAGTTTAGAGAACACTTCAATATAGGAAATATGGTCTTAGATAGCATGGTCAGATTTTTTTTTTCTTTCAGGAACCACCACAAATAAGTGCAGGATTATGTGTTGGGTGACACGGTTATGAGTAAATCTCAACCTGTGGGCTATTGCATTTGAAACCCTGTTCTTGGGACCAGTCCGACAAATACAAATATTTGTGATGCATCCCAACACAAACAACGGTCTATGTTTTCTCATTGGAGACCTTTGTGGAACTGCTTGATATTGGGTTATGAAGTTGCTGAGGCTTATTCAAAATGTATTTGTATAGCTTTCTGTTCATCATATGAATATGTCACCAACATATTTGAATACAGGTTTTGAAATGGACAATTGTGTAAATACTTGATTCCGACTAGCTCCATAATGCAACTTGTCTAAGGCCATGAATGATATGATTCAGGGTAAACAGCAGTAGGTCATTGTAAATAATATTTTATAAATGGATTCAGGTTTAAGCCCTTGCTCTCCCTGAAAGGAAGAATCATGCATATTCCTAATTCATCATGAAGGAAGAACCATTTAGACACTACCCAAGATGTATCCCTTGTCCATAGAGTAATAAGATTACAGTTCTGCTTAATGTTTGCATATAAATCAGTATCGTCAAAATGATGAAATTAAGTTCTTTTTGTAATGACAGGAAGAGATGGAAAAGTTGGGTTCTATTCTAAATGGCATCTGTCTTCAGCATTGCATATTGTTTCTGGAGTTCTTTTTATCACTAAATATGTTCAATAAGATTATATTCTTTTTTTTTTCCTCCTTTCTTGGTTTTGAAAGTTTGTACTACCAATATCTTTAATGATGTCCTTTTCCTCTTCCCTTGTGTATGATATAATGACAGGCGTCTAGTAGCTCAAGTGCTCTTTTCTTAACTGGTGCTGCTCAAAACCTCCTTTGCTTAGAATTAGCAAAGGGACTTGGAGTTAAAATTTCAAGCCCATGGGTAACCTGGTTCAAGTATTCAAGCTTACCAGCAATCACTTCTCTTGTATTTACACCATATTTCATATATAAGATATTTCCACCAGAAATAAAGAACACACCAGAAGCACCACCTATGGCAACAAAGAAGCTAGAGGAAATGGGACCTATGTCAAAGAACGAATGGGCCATGGTTGGAACCATGGTTATTACAGTCTCATTGTGGATTGCTGGGTTAGTTCTTTTTTCCCCTTTCTTTGAACATGTTATATCACTTCAAACATATGTCAGATTGTAAGGCCATCATTTTCTAAGTTAGGACATTATGCTCTCATGACTTGCCAGCTGAAAGTTTACATTTTCCATCAAATGCCTACAAAATTTCCTTTTAAAGTGTATAGTCATAATTAATACTCTCTAATTATTGGAGAAATTATGAGGATGTTTTCTTGATGACACAGAATAGTGGTATATAGAGGATAAATCGTTAAAATAATTCAAACACTTGAGTCTTAACACCAACTAGTTTAATTGATCTGGCTCTATGATTTACCTGATGTGTTAAACCTTTGTAATATTATTTAGAAGCCAACTTCACCAATTCATAGAATATAAAGTTGGGGTTGGTTTCTATTTCTTGCAACTTGCATATCTAAAAATATTCTTAGCTCATCCTTTTAACACCAAACTATTGGTTTCGTAGAGAACACTTTATAAACCTGCAATACATAAAGAAACTAGCCCTAGTTTCAAAGGAGATATCTCTGAGACAAGATTACAGACTCCAGCGAGACTACAATGGAAAGATATGTCGGTGACTCAAGCTGCCACAGCTAAAACGTATCACAGTCGTGGACCGAATGTGGTCACATTTCAATATTTGAAGTATTCCTTTGTTGTCAAATTCCATGGCATACCTTGAAGTTAAACTATACATTTTCATCATAAATCAAAGGATTAGGATTTTGATCACAAAATTTATTTGCGACCTGTGCCTACAACAATTCTAGACCATAACTTCGATATAAAACTATATATTTTCATTATAATGTGTCTTTAAAACATTATAGAGGCCATCTGCAGCAACTTGATTATTTGTTTCAATCACAAATTAAGATAGATTCCTAAGAATTTCATGCTATGATTTGGTGATTAGGACATGAATCTGCTAATTAAATTCCTACAACCATAGAGATGATTAAGGGCTTACGTCCCAGGAGTTCTCCCAGTTCACTTCTCTTACAATTTCCTTCCCTTCTTTACTTCCTACTTTATTTTCCCTTTATCACCCTCTTTCTTCTTTTCCTTTCTATTCCTATCTGTTCTCTTTTTGGGCCTTCCTTTAGACTTGTCTTTAAGACTTCAGTTATAGGGCCCAACCTTAAGAGTTAAGAGAAGTCAACATAAACATGTGTTACAAACCTAAGCTGCACCATTGAGTTTTATGTCTAAATAAATGACATAACACTTATATATCTATATCATTCTTTTTTTTACTTTTTACACTTTTTCTCCATTTACTTAAGATACTGTATACCATATCTAGTAAAGAAACCCATATTTCAGTTTGATAAATTATCAGCAAAATTAAATTTATTACAAATAAAAAGTCAAAGCTCCAGTTCCGTAGAAAATTGGAAATGTTATGGTTTCCTCAAATTTTAACTTCTGAATAACAATCATAATTTCTGAATGCTTGGGCTTGCATGTTAGCCCTAAGAGACCATTATCGTAAGTTCAAAACAAGATATCCAAATTTCTAATAGTTCAACTGATCATTACCTGGATTTGACTGCTTTTGTTAGATATAACAGAGAGCTTCAATGTTATTTGAACTGTTAAAACCCATGAATTACGATGTAACTTATATTTTGTTCAGTAAATTTATTTTTGTATCTCTAGTAGTGGCAGCCACATATTGTTCCATTGTACAATGTGAAACTGTATATTGTGTATGTTCACCTTGACTACTACTTTGTAAAGTGATGCTAAGAAACCCATGAATTACAATGTAACTTATATTTTGTTCAATGTTATTTGAACTGTTAAAACCCATGAATTACAATGTAACATATTTTGTTCAGTAAATTTATTTTTGTCTCTCTAGTAGTGACAGCCACATATTGTTCCACTGTACAAAGAGAAACTGTATATTGTGTATGTTCACCATGACTACTCCTTTGTAAAGTGATGCTAAGAAGTTTTACGTTTGTGCACAGAGGATCTATTGGCATGCCTCCTGTTGTTGCAGCAATGCTTGGCTTGACTATCCTTCTGCTTGTGGGTGTCCTGGATTGGAATGATTGCTTAAGTGAAAAATCCGCTTGGGATACCTTGGCTTGGTTTGGAGTTGTAGTTGGAATGGCAAATCAACTTACCTCTCTTGGGGTCGTGGCATGGATGTCTGGTTGTGTAGAAAAGTTCCTCCAACATTTATCAATTAATGTGGTAGGAGGATTTTTTGTTCTTCAGGCATCCTACTTGTTCATTCACTATCTATTTGCGAGCCAGACTGCACATGTAGCAGCATTGTACTCGGCATTTCTTGGCATGCACTTGGCAAATCACATTCCTGGTTTATTTGCAACACTAGCTTTGGCATACAATACTAATCTCAATGGTGCACTGACTCATTATAGCAGTGGTCAGGCTGCTGTATATTATGGATGTATGATTCTTTCCTCTCTTTTCTAGTTACTTCAGTTAGTAACCACTTTACAAAAAAGCCTAAGATACTAGGTTGTAAGCCGACGCTTTACATAATGCCATTTTCAACACCCACTTCATGCAACATAACTTTCAGGTGGACTGTCTAAGTGGACATGCACTTCTTGAAAATGGGAAAAGTGGAACATAAGACATACTCATGGTTTTCCACTGCTGTTTTAGACAGGGGAGTTGCAACTTTAAATTTATATAAAGCCATAATAAAAAGTTCAAAGGAAATTTACTTTTTTATTTAAGCTTATAGTAAAAAGTCCACAGAACCTCATTTTTTTAATTAAAGCTTAGGAAATAATATTGATCCTTTGGTTGGAATTAAATGAGACAAAGTTTGGTGACCATGTCTTGTATTAATTGATACCTGTAAAAAGTTTTAGTAATATATAATTTGGATGACCATAGTGTGTCATATTCTAATTTCTTATGAGGGAGGTCCCTTTTTCTCTCTTTATAAGTTTACCTGAACATTTTGATAGTTATATTCATAGGCTTGTTATTTGTATGAATTATTGGTTCTTTTTCCCTATTTAGCACTAGAAATCACACTCATAAACATTTGTGACCTTTTCATTTCTTGCAGCTGGTTATTTGAGGCTACCTGATATATTCAGGATCGGTATCTTGACAGCTTTGTTTAATATTCTTATTTGGGGACTTGTTGGAAGTTTCTGGTGGAAGGTTTTGGGACTCTATTAGTCTAGGGACACTGTAAGTTAATAAATACTTCTTCCTTTCCTCATTACTTGGACAGTAATAATATCCTGCCATGGGAGCAGTTGTTGTCATATTATAATATCCAAAGCTTTGAGTATTGATGATATCTAGTTTACATTATTTCTTTTAAGATGGTGAGATTGGAATCTGAATATCTACACACAAATTTGTTGTGGCATCTCTCTCTCTTCTATACATACGTCTACCCTAATTGGTAACCGTTATTATATTCAGAGTCACAATAACTCACTCCTAAATGATTTTTTCTTCGTGAATTCCGTACTGAGTCGTGGAACATTTCCTTCATAGAATGCTAAATGAAGCGTCTGAAATTATTCCTAGTTGCACACTGCACTTACTGATTGCTTTGATTTAAAAGGGGCATGATTCAACATCATTAATGAAGGAAACCTACATTGTGCCCATGTTTTGCAACAATCAAGGGAAAATACTCCCTAGTCATACACTTCGTTCCACCTATGCTTTGCTAAGAAGTCTACTATCCCACCGTTCCCCTTTCCATACCAAATGGCGTTCCTCATTCGTGTTTCTGTTCCTCATTCCATAATGTTTCGTGTTATAGGTAACCTTGATTATATTGTTTTTCTATATTGAATTCTCAACCTAAATAAGGTTGATGGCATGACAACTAAAATTTCACCAAGAAAAGCAATTTTAGTTACTCATCCGACCGTGGCTAGTTCTGAAGTATAGGTCTTGTGAAGCCTAGGTGAATATTATAAAAGGAATCAGAGGGTTGGTCCATATGCATAGAAAAATAGGTGGTTTCCTTAATATTATGTTGATTAATAAAAAAAAAAAAGTTTATGCCATAAAGCTGCTAGTTTTTTTTATATATTCCATCAAACATCTGTCTCCGTTCCCTGTTTATGGAAAGGATGGCCCGGAAGCCCATTTCAGTTGTGTTCTTCATTCTAGTAAGGGAGGGATGATTAGTAAGTGCGGGAGCATCCAATAAGGAAGTGAGGAACAATGTAAAATTTGAAAGCAAGAAGAACAAAAATCTGAGCTGAAATTTTGCAGGTATGTTATATGTGCTTGTTAACAAGAATCCAGGTTGGTTATGGTCGTTATGGATCATAACTCCAATGAATAAAAGTAATATTATTAGTTGATATTAATATATTCATATCATCATGATCACTTGTGTTTCATGATGGTTGCAAATTGACCCTAAGGTTCCTCCATCAACATGATTGGAGGGTAACCTTGATGTTTTCAGCAAATCGCTAAAATTAACCTAAATATTGTTAAGTTTAATCAGTCAGGCAGATATGGGAACTACTCTAGGTGCAGGTAATTAAAACCTTAAGGAGTTTATTAATTAGCAGTTGGAGAAAAAGTTGGCACAGTTGATATATTGGGAGTTGATGGAATACGGTAAGATTGTATGTTGGCAGAACCCTGCAGTGCCTCGGTTTCAGTTTATGACATCTAAGACCACTGCGAAGATCTCTAGTTATGCTAAGGTAACTATTAATGTAGGGGATGAGAATAGTACTTTCTTCAAGAAATCAAGATGTTTCATGGTGGAAATTAACTAGAAGAGACTGTTCTTTTTAAGTTCGTTCAAGTTCTTTGTATATATTCTTTTAGTAATTTATCTTTGGAGTTTGGATGACCTCTGCTTGTGATGAAGTTTCATTTTTATCTTATGTATGTGAGTCTTGTTAATGTAAGGTTCAGATAATGCAAATGCGACAGGCTACTGAAGATGGTAAATCAATTCTGAAAGAGATCATGTTGCACACAGTATAAATCCATTCAGGAACTACTGAGACCTAGTTGAAGTAGTTCAATCAGATTTGCAATTTAGTGATCTCTCCTGTTCTCCTCTAGCTTTTAGCACTTGGACCAAAATCAGTTATAACCTATGTTGCACGGATGTGGACACCACATGATACAAATACATTGACATTGACATGGACATGGCATATTTTTTGTACGACCCGGTCATGTTGACAACTTGACACAAGCATGGCAATGACGATTCTGGTGTGCCCATGCATCCTAAGTTATAAGTAGGCTACATGATCAATTTGAGTTAGGAGGGTGTCATTGGATCTGGACCCACACCTATATTTCCCTTACGTTTAGGGTTTTGGATCTGCATCTTGCTCATGATTATTAGACTTGGACTTGTTTGGGTCAACAACACATAGACTTGGATGTAAGACACCATTCATGCTCTGGTCTAATGTGGCTTGGATATGGACATATAACTGTATAGCAAAATATCTGAATATCTTCACTATCATACACATTCTGTGTTCTGATGAGGTTGAGTTAATATAAAAGCGAGTGTATCCCATATATTATACACCTGACTTCTACTTTTAAATGTAGACCCAGACTCGATTTACAATTCTGTTTGGCCATTTATATGTATATTGTTCCATTATCATTTATTGTTAAGCTTTCGAAGAAAGTTAGAAACCTACTAGGAGTCGTGCTCGAGATATCATTATTCCACCGATTACCTTTTCTTGACATTGACATGATACCTTCCTAGTCACATTATATTTTGAAAGCATGAATAGGGAATTATTATTTGCTTTTCTTGGCACAATGGTTTTCTTAACTGTTTGGAGTAGCAGGATTTGGTCCTCCGCAAATGTTTTAGTACTTTACTAGGCCTTTTATTATTATTGTTACTTCTTCAGGGATGATCAAAAACTACGGTTAAGATGTGCCAGTCAGGTAGATGTACTAGGCCTTTTATGACATTGACATAATATTTTGCTCCATCGCCTGAAACTCATCTTGTACATTTTGAGATATGTATCTATATCAAAGTCGGATAAACTACTTAAAGTTTAGAAGTAAGCTAGAAAATGAACAATGTTTCATTCCAATAAAGTTAGCTCAGAAGATGCTCCACATGAATCCTTTACAACTACATGTTGCTGCACCAGAACTCTACACCTACAAGGCCATCCTATACAACTACATGTTGATTGCTGTGAAAACACACTATTTTTTTATGCAAAATAAAGATGCTGATTTTTTTTTTTATAAATATCCAATTTCGTCCATATAAAACCTTGTAATGGATATCTACTAATGATCCAAGGATGACAGATATTAAGCGGTCTTATCATACTACCAGTAATCTCATTATTATGACTGTACTTCAACCATTATTATTGCACTATGTGCCCAAGTTCCTCTTCCTCAGTAGTTCATTCTGTTCCATTTTAAATTTTGATTTATGTGGTTAAAACTTGCAGAGAGACTATTTTCTATATATATAGGCCCTTGTTATTTCTAGAAACCCTTTTTAATATATAACGCCATCTCTTCCATGAACTGTTCAACGCATTAGTAGAACTGTCTTATTGGGAGGATGCTACTAGTTAGATTGGGCCTGTTTATGTGGGCCTGAAGTCAACTTTCAACATCATTTCATTATTACTTCTAGAGTTATTTAGTGTGATCTATTAATGTTTAATAATTACTTTTTTTTACTGCGACTCGTGTTTACAGTTAAACCTTAGTAACTTACAGTGAAACTTTATGATTAGTAATGCTCATTATGTTTTGAATTTTCTTCTTTACAGAATGTATACGCACACACGAGTGCTCCAAGACCATGAAACCAGCAGGGCAACGGTATACAAATATGGTTTCGGGCACATGTAAATGGTTGAAAGTGTGGTTGTATATTATATTTAAAAGGGGATGTAAATACAAGCAAGGGGATTCGTGTTAATCAACTTCCCAAGACCATGAAACCAGCAGGGCAACGGTATACAAATATGGTTTCGGGCACATGTAAATGGTTGAAAGTGTGGTTGTATATTATATTTAAAAGGGGATGTAAATACAAGCAAGGGGATTCGTGTTCATCAACTTCCCAATTTTCTTGGTATCATTATCATCTTCAATTTCCAGTATCAGAAAACATACTTTCCTAACCCATATCTTGCTAAAGATCATCAAAGATTTCAAACATCCGTCTCAAACAGAGCAAAGTACCTGAATTTTCGTCTTTTTTGATGAGCAATTCGGTGAGTTATTAACGATTTTGTATCTGCTGGTGTATCAGTCAGCTGATTCTGCGATGGAGACTGGCGCGGAACCAGATTCTGAGGTTCGAACTTGGCGGAGCTCATTCCCATTTGGACTGAATTTGCAGCAGGTCTAGAATTCCTGCCATAGTTTGTAATCAAATTTGTATACTAGAAGGAATTGGAAAGAGATGGAATCAAGGGTTTGAATTCAAATTTGTATTTGAATTCAAATTGCAAGTAAAAAGGAATTCATACATTTCATAGTGTTCTCTGTACTCCCCCCCTCCCCTATCTATAGGACCTGGCAAATTTACATCTCTGCATTGCCCCATACTGAGCCGAGTATGACTACTGATACTTCTCTGCATATACTGATACTTCTTTATACTGATGAATTGAAAGTCTGGAACTAACCGGAAATGACCGGAAGGCTACTCTGATACTGATACGCCAATGTGAATACTGCATATGGTCAGTACATTGACACACTGTCTCAGTCACTAATTTGGGTTTGCATCAGATCTCCTTTCTGAGTTCCTTTTTATATGAAATTTCTGAAGAACTGAGAAGTAACATTTTATGTCAGCAACAAATTATCAGTATAACATTATAGGATCGTCAAGCATAGGTTTGTAACTATTTTAGGTTGAATAGGAATTGTACCGTTATCTTGCTAGCCAATTGGGACCGGATCAACTGTCCCTGATCCGGTATCCCCTCCTCTATGACATGTGGGTCTTTTATTGATTTTTATCGGTGGGGCTCACATGTCATTTGGGGGGACAGGGTTGGGACACCGGATCAGGAACAGCCGGTCTCTGTATAATTAGATGTGTTCTCTGGAGTCGTATTTAAACTTCACTGCAATGAAGAATGCTTATACTTTTGCTTGTGCTGGGGAATATTGTGTTTGTCTTAGTACAAAAAATGGGTTATAGTACAAAATCTGATAGATGTCATCAAGGAGTTGAAATGTTTTGTTTTGGGGAAATAAACATACATCTGCAACTTATGCTTAGGTATTTGGATACTCTTTCCTAAGGCCTCCATAGAGGAGAGATGATATGGGACCATTCTTGAACCTGAACCTGAATCTGAGTCTAATTCATAGACCAATCTGATTGATATTATTTTCTTAGATTTATCAAAAAAAAATATATATTGGTTAGACTTAACCCAAATAAGTGTAACTTTTCTCTTTAATATTGGCTTTTATCTACTTTTGATTTATTGAGAGTTTATAAAGAGTCAATAAGTTCTATCTTTGATATTTGCTTTATCTTGTTTTGATTTATTGAAAGACTATAGATAGTCTTATTAGTTCAAAAATTATTTATTGAAAAATTAGAAAATAATGAATTGTGAGATATACCCTAGAGTAGATTATCTTATCTTCTTTACTGCCTCCGAAGTTGATGCCAAGTTGACTCTTGAGCAGGGGCGGATCCAGAAACTATAGCTAGGGTGGGCTACCAAAATTTGGGATGGACTGAAAGTAGGTAAATCCATATAAAAAAATTATATAGAAAAAAAATATAAATTTTTTTTTGGGGGAGCCCACCCCAACACCCCTCCGGATCTGCCCTGCTCCCGAGTACTAAGTCCCATTGTCAAGACCCGTCAGAATTTGCACATCATTCTAAGAGCATCATTAGTAAATGATGCTCAAAATGTCATCTTGACTAACACCCCCCCCCCCCCCCCCCCCCCCCCCCCCCCCCCCCCCTTTTCCTCCTCAAATCACTAAGGATTATCAATAAATTGTATGAGCGTTCATGAAGAAGTCTACATAACATGTGATAACGAGATGGTTTCAATGAGATACTATTGTCTAACATAGTGACAATCAAGCTCTATGTGTTTCATTCTATCATAAAAAAATACATGATTGCAAACAATATGAACATGGCTAGTATTATCACAATGTAGTAGAATCAATATTTTCTGATTTAGGAAGAAAGGTTTTTGGCAAGAAACTGATTTAAAAACATAGAACTGAAGGGGAAAAAAAAAGTCCGGACGAAGCCATATTTTTTTAGTTTTTCTAACCAAATTTCTTTACTTCTCTTTTGATGCTAAGAGAAGAAAACTATCAACGCAAGGAAGAAGTGGGCATTTGGTCTAGTGCTATGATTCTCGCTTAGGGTGTGAGAGGTCCCGAGTTCAATTCTCGGAATGCCCCTATTATTATAATTTTAATCATAGCGTGCTTCCAGCTTTATTTTCTCGTCACTTCATTAGATTGAGCTTCTAACATTTTATCAAAAGGTTTCGTGGTGTAGTTGGTTATCACGTCAGTCTAACACACTGAAGGTCTCCGGTTCGAACCCGGGCGAAGCCATCTTTTTTATTTTTTATTACATTTTTGCATAGAACACCTTGTCGTTTTTATTTTTATATACAGGTGATTTTTTTTAGCTATTTGGTATTTTCATCTAACATCTTACAAGTTAAGTTTTATTTCACTATTGACTATACATATGCATATGACAAGTTTTTGTATACTGTATCCACCAATACATATCAGTTTCTAAATTCTAATTGTGAGCAAAATTGTCACCCCTACTAATTATTATGTCAATAACTAGAGAAATGAGCCAAGATCCTCCATCTAAGAATGTGTATGCAAATGATACTCGGCTTGTGTAGAATAACCACCCCTACTAATCAGGTGCGGATCCATAAACTATAACTAGAGTGGGCCATTATATATTTGGGTGAGCTAGAAGTAGGCTAACCCATATAAAAAAAAATCAAAAAAAAAAAAAACTTATATGAAAAAAAACATGTAAAATAATTTTTTGGGGTGAGCTCCAGCCCACCCCCATCTCATACTTGCATCTGCACCTGCTACTAATTATTCTGTCAATAACATATAATATAGGGTTTCTACTTCAATTCTACTTTCCACCCAAAAATTTAAATTTTGAGATCTAGGAGTTGGAAAATTGATCTAAGTTTATATCATATTAGAATTTAAAAGGGAAGGAAGTAATCTACTAGCTACGGGAAGGAGCATATATACCCTATCACTCGGGCTCTTGCTCATCCCATATATATCTTTACTATTATAAAGAGTGCTAATAAAAATAACTCATTTTTTGGCCGTCTAAAGAGTGTGTATATCCTCACGTAATTAATTTTTTAAAATTTTAATATATATATATATATATCTATTATATATATATATCTATATATATATATATATATATATATATATATTATATATATATTATATCTGTGTGTGTGTGTGTGTGTGGTGTGTGTGTGTGTTTGTGCCAATGACCCCTAGCCTATGAAGTGGTGAGGCATGCGGCCCTAGTGGTCAGGAGTTTGAATTCCAGTGACTGCGATTCCGAAAACTAATTACACTTTCTTCAAAAAAAATAAAAATAAAATTATATATATATATAT
>JANAVB010029617.1:8583958-8642252 GCA_029216955.1 Iris pallida | reverse complement strand
AAAAAAAAAATTAATGTATAATATTTTATTATATTTCATCCAATTAAATGTTTTGCTCTAAATTTTGATATGATAATAATAATAATGTTTTCATTTTCTTAATTTTTTGAGTTTTTATTTGAGTAAAAAAAAAAAAAAAAAAAAAAAAAAAAAAAAAAAAAACCCTAAAGGAAAAAAAAAAATAATTATATAGAGAAAGAGAGAAGGGGGCAGCCCCTAACTCTCATCTCTCTCTCTCAGACTCTCTCTCTCGAATTATCTCCTCTCTCTCGATCTCTCTCTCAGACTCTCTCTCTCTCTCCCGAACTCTCCCTCTCTCTAAATCTCTCCCTCTCACTCTCATCTCCCTATATCTCTATCTCTCTCTTTCTCCACTATTCCTCTTCTCCTCCTCCTCCCTCTGCTACTGTTGCTACCGCTGTTGCTACTGCTGCTGCTGCTGCCGGCCGGAGCGCCGCCCGCCGCCGCCGCCTGCGCCGCCGCCACCCGTGCGGCTGCCGCCGGCCACCACCCTCCACCACTTCTTCATCCTCCTCTTCTTCTTCTTTCATTTCCAACTCCAACCACCACCTCTTCACCTCCTCTCTATCCTCCATCACCACTTCCCATCTCCACCATCATCTCCACCTCCAACATCCTCACCATCACCACCTTCAACATCATCTTCATCTTCTTCTTCAACTTCTTCTACTTCCACTTCTACTTCCTCTTCCACTTCCCAAATTTCAAACAACAAGAAAATCTAGGTTTTTCTCTTCTTCCTCAATCCCTATTTTTAGTTCTAATTCCAACTAGGTTAGGTACTAACAAAATTTTTTTGCTTTGGGTTCTAATTAGGGTTTGTGAGAATTGGCATTCCCACCCAAGGCAAGTCCTCCTCTCCTTCTTCTTCTCAAATTTCCATCTAGGTTAATGGAACTCAATTATTCTTTATTATCATGTTGAAATTCTGAAATTATAGCTTCATGAATAATTTGGTAATACCAGAAAATTGAAATTGTAGGGTTTAATCTTCAAAAAATCTGAAATTTCATATTATAAGTTTGGAATATAATTAGTTAAGATAGTATCCTGAATTTTGTTTAGTTAAATTCTGAATTGATAATATTTAAATCAAGTCACGATATATTAAAATGATGCAAATTCTAATTTCTAGTGAATGTTAATTTGAGAGATAAACAAAAGTGTTATACATTTATGGTAATATATTCCGAACAAGTGGAAATCAAATAGTCACAAATAAAGGAATCAATTTTGAACACGGACTCTGGACTTGCGATTTTGGACATGAACTATTGGACTCTCATGAACAAACAAACACATGAACATATGGGACTCCCATGGTAAGTTGTCATAAAAATTTGGAACTGAACAACAGAACCTTCACGGGAAGGTAAAGTATGAGGACTTTATTTTTCTACGTTCTTAATTCCTTTATGTGTACGCTATCTATATATATATATACATACATATTATATATTGTATACTACCTATATAATATATATATACATGTTGTATATAAACTATCTACAAATACATCTATGCATATTGTATACATATGTACTATCTACATAATATATATACATACATATCATTTATAAACTATCTACAAATACATCTATACACATTATATATATATGTACTATCTACATAATGTATATATACATACCCATTATCTATATACATGATATATGAGTATATGCAAATATATGTAGTATCTACATACTATCTACCTAGTATAGTATATATATATATATATATATATATATATATATATATATATGTACATGTTTTCATTTTAAGTCTCTACATGTTGCCTAGTATAACTTGCAAGGAAAATTTGGCTATCATTGTATTGCTTGCTAATTGCAAAAATCGCCTTCCGACTGATTGCTAAAGAAAGGTAAAATATGCTTCCCTCGCTTGCCAAAGGTAAAAGGTGTCTAATTATTTATCCTTCTTTACTTTTTATATAAACTGCATGGTCCGGTGTTGAGAGTTGCTCCACCGAAGGGGTCGGCGAGCCCAATTTTATTTGCGTGGTTCCGGTGTTGAGAGTTGCTCCACCGAAGGGGTCGGCGAGCCCATATTTTCTATATTTATATATGTTTTCTGTAAATTTGCGGGGCTCCTAAATACAAAGGAGACTCTGCCAAAATTTTTGAGAAATTCTAGAGAGTTAAATTTCTGACTTTTGGAAAATTTTAGAAAGTTTCATATATAGGAAGCATTGGGGGGGAGAACAACTGAATATTCCTAGATATCCCGTAACATAATAACAATAAAAGCTGATCAGTATTTCGGAAATCCGTACTTCTATTTTCAAATAGAGAGTACTAGCCCAAGGGAGGCTCGGAAATCAATGCATCTATTTCGACAGTAACATCAAATAGATGGTTTAGCCCAAGGGAGGCTCGGAATTCACAGCCTGATCCCAGGTTAACGGGATTGTTCACGGGAAGCATCTAGAGAATTATTCAGATTATTGTTCTCAATTGCATTGTATTAGATTTCATCTTACTCCAAAAGTAACTCATACCTACTTTGGTAGGCAGTTTGCTCAAGGGAAGCAAATCTTACAGAAAGCTCAAGGGAAGCTCGGAAATCTCACAATCCCTGGAGTAGGATGATGGTTACATGTGTCATTTTAGTAAAATTAAGGGTATATATATACATATATATATACTTACATACATACATGCAGTTGCACAAGTCTTTTTAAAGAAAACCGCATATTTTAATTTTATTTATATTTTCATCGCCCTTGACCGAGGACTTGCTTGTCGTTTCTAAACGACCTAGTTTTGTTCACTAGGTGAAGAAGAAGACGTCCGCCGAAGTATCGCCGCACTACAAGGAGTAAACTGTTGGACTACCTACAGTTATGACCAGCACTATCAGTAATCTTGTAAATTACTTTTGTAATAAACTGTAAAAGCATTGTTGGAAAAGTTCCCTGTATAATAACTTACTATTTAATACCATGTAAATCCTTGTATTTTCCATTCTTGCTGATGATTACAGGCGACAATCGCGGTTTCGGCGCGTAGCCTGGAGATGTGTTATGGCGTCCCGTTTCAAATATGGGAAGCGGGACGTGACACGTCTTTTAGTGGTGGCCCATGCAGGTCAGCAAGAATGGAAAATCTTCGATGAACCATAGGTTTAGATAAGACGTAGGTTCTAGACTTAGACGGAGAACTTTGATTTCCGTATTGGATCCCAAGGTTAAAGGACCTAAAATAGGTTGCAGGTTTTACAAAACCGAAAGCTTAAGGATGAGGAACCTACCAATCTTCTAGGAAACCTATGCAGGATAAGACATGACGGTAGGTCAAGATTTTTGGAATCCTATGGGCTAAGGCACAGACTTTAAGGAATGTCTTAAGGAACCTTAGAACAGAGAATACCAATTTGATTGGTGTATGTTAGACTATATTCTTGGTATGCTTAGCTAGATAAAATTCCTATAGCAAGTATGAACCATTAAGTATCCTTACTTGGTTATGAGTAGCACAAGGGCAGACATGACCTTCTAGGCCAGATTAGTATGTATCTGAGGATTTGCCTAGCACTCTTATTTGAGCTATTAAGGATCTAGAAATTCCTTAAGGATCTTGGGCTGAGTATGGGTATCTCTAGTAAACCAGGAATTTAAATATTTTTGAACCATTACTTAGATAGTGAGGGATAAGAATATATATATATATATATATATATATATATTGTATCTCCTTAATGAATATTGGATAAGTTAGTACTAGCAATAGCTTGTCTAAGTGATTGTATAATGATTGTTGTACGTAGTACTATGTAAATAATTGGTTAAGAATTTAGTTTCTTATTTCTTAACCTCTTAAACTTATCACTGTTTGAGTCTCTACCCGTTCTCCTTCATCTGTTAAATTTCCTATTATTCACCTATCTCCCCCATTCGACTATTTTCTGCGTTATCCCCAATATTATTTGAAAATTTAGATCATATCCTCAATCTTTTCATTCAATCATATCTTTCCATAACATTCCTAATTTCAGTAATTGTCCCTTCTCTAATATACATGCTCATTTACTCATTTGATTCTATTCTATGAGGTAATGCTTTGACCTGGATATTGTGGATGGATTTATGCGAATGAATACTTGTTGTGCCTTGAGCCGAATATTCTTTTGTATCATGGAAAGAGAAGTTGTGCAGCCACCTATGTTGGCGAGGTATAACATTATCGAATACATGAATTCACAAGATTTTGAGCCCGAGATAATGATTCTGTGTTTGATTTCAAGGAGTTTGACATTTAGATTCTGATTTCATATTTCTCATTTTGAATTTTGAAACCATTGATTTGAAAAATTTGAGATGAGACTTCTATTTCCCTAATAACAAATCTTTGAGATCATTTCTGAGTTTTAATATTTTGTATAAGTGATATTGATGATATTGCAACTTGAATTGAATTTCTATTTGAATTTGATTTCGAATTGATTGGATTTTTTCCTGACATGTATGGTTACTTCACAGTCATATTCCCTAATCATTTTATGGATATCGTTGGCGTGGTAGCAAAAGCTGCAACCATGAATCCTGATAGTGAAACGGTATCTTGATTGCAGCCATATGCATAATGGCGAGGCACTAGATTACTATATCACGTCAGAAAATGAGAATAAGAAATATGATTTTGAATTCAAGGATCATACATGGTTATGGTTTGAAACAACATGGTATCTGACCAATTCTATTTGGTTTTATGGAATTTCAAAAATCTTGGTGATTTCTATTATTTTAGGATTGTTCTTATTTTCGTGAAGTTTTGATAACTATATTTCAAAATATTTTGTTTACCTAATTACTACTCTAATTCTGTAAGGTGGGTAGAACATTTTGCTTCTCTTTATAATTGTTTTGAAAATCTTATCGTTAAAATTTAAATTTCGAGGACGAAATTTTTGTAAGGTGGGTAGAGTGTCATAGCTGCTTTTCAAAAAAAAAAAAAAAATTAATGTATTAATATTTTATTATATTTTCATCCAATTAAATGTTTTGCTCTAAATTTTTGATATGATAATAATAATAATGTTTTCATTTCTTAATTTTTTGAGTTTTTATTTTGAGAAAAAAAAAAAACCCTAAAGGAAAAAAAAAAAAATTATATAGAGAAAGAGAGAAGGGGGCAGCCCTAACTCTCATCTCTCTCTCTCAGACTCTCTCTCTCTCGAATTATCTCTCTCTCTCTCGATCTCTCTCTCAGACTTCTCTCTCTCCCGAACTCTCTCTCTCTCTATAAATCTCTCCCTCTCACTCTCATCTCCCTATCTCCATCTCTCTTCTTTCTCCACTCTTCTTCCTCTTCCTCCTCCTCCCTTGCTACTGTTGCTACGCTGTTGCTAGCTGCTGCTGCTGCTGCGGCCGGAGCGCCGCGCCGCCGCCGCCTGCGCGCCGCCACCCGTGCGGCTGCCGCCGGCCACCACCTCCACCACTTCTTCATCCTCCTCTTCTTCTTTTCATTTCCAACTCCAACCACCACCTCTTCACCCTCCTCTCCATCCTCCATCACCACTTCCCATCTCCACCATCATCTCCACCTCCAACATCCTCACCATCACCACCTTCAACATCATCTTCATCTTCTTCTTCAACTTCTTCTACTTCCACTTCTACTTCCTCTTCCACTTCCCAAATTTCAAACAACAAGAAAACCTAGGTAATTTTTCCTCTTCTTCCTCAATCCCTATGTTTTAGTTCAATTCCAACTAGGTTAGGTCACTAACAAAGTAATTTTTTTGCTTTTGGGTTCTAATTAGGGTTTGTGAAGAAGTTTGGATCATTCCCCACCCAAGGCAAGTCCTCCTCTCCTTCTTCTTCTCAATATTTCCATCTAGGTTAATGGAACTCATAATTATTCTTTTATTATCATGTTGAAATTCTAAAATTATAGCTTCATGAATAATTTGGTAATACCAGAAAATTGAAATTGTAGGGTTTAATCTTCAAAAATCTGAAATTTCATATTATAAGTTTGGAATATAATTAGTTAAGATAGTATCCCTGAATTTTGTTTAGTTAAATTCTGAATTGATAATATTTAAATCAAGTCACGATATATTAAAATGATGCAAATTCTAATTTCTAGTGAATGTTTAATTTGATAGATATAAACAAAAGTGTTATACATTTATGGTAATATATTCCGAACAAGTGGAAATCAAATAGTCACAAATAAAGGAATCAATTTTGAACACGGACTCTGGACTTGCGATTTTGGACATGAACTATTGGACTCTTCATGAACAAACAAACACATGTGAACATATGGACTCTCCCGGGGTAAGTCTGATACACATATGAACTGAACAACAGAACCATTCACGGGAAGGTAAAGTATGAGGACTTGTTATTTTTCTACGTTCTTAATTCCTTTATGTGTACGCTATCTATATATATATATACATACATATTATATATTGTATACTACCTATATAATATATATATACATGTTGTATATAAACTATCTACAAATACATCTATGCATATTGTATACATATGTACTATCTACATAATATATATACATACATATCATTTATAAACTATCTACAAATACATCTATACACATTATATATATATGTACTATCTACATAATGTATATATACATACCCATTATCTATATACATGATATATGAGTATATGCAAATATATGTATAGTATCTACATACTATCTACCTAGTATATATATATATATATATATATATATATATATATATATATATATATATATATATATATATATATATGTACATGTTTTCATTTTAAGTCTCTACATGTTGCCAAGTATAACTTGCAAAGGAAAATTTTGGCTATCATTGTATTGCTTGCTAATTGCAAAAAATCGCCTTCCGACTGATTGCTAAAGAAAGGTAAAATATGCTTGTTCCCTCGCTTGCCAAAGGTAAAAGGTGTCTAATTATTTATCCTTCTTTACTTTTTATATAAACTGCATGGTCCGGTGTTGAGAGTTGCTCCACCGAAGGGGTCGGCGAGCCCAATTTTTATTTGCGTGGTTCCGGTGTTGAGAGTTGCTCCACCGAAGGGGTCGGCGAGCCCATATTTTCTTATCATTTATATATGTTTTCTGTAAATTTGCGGGGCTCCTAAATACAAAGGAGACTCTGCCAAAATTTTTGAGAAATTCTAGAGATAGTTAAATTTCTGACTTTTGGAAAATTTTAGAAAGTTTCATATATAGGAAGCATTGGGCGGGGAGAACAACTGAATATTCCTAGATATCCCGTAACATAATAACAATAAAAGCTGATCAGTATTTCGGAAATCCGTACTTCTATTTTCAAATAGAGAGTACTAGCCCAAGGGAGGCTCGGAAATCAATGCATCTATTTCGACAGTAACATCAAATAGATGGTTTAGCCCAAGGGAGGCTCGGAATTCACAGCCTGATCCCAGGTTAACGGAATTGTTCACGGGAAGCATCTAGAGAATTATTCAGATTATTGTTCTCAATTGCATTGTATTAGATTTCATCTTACTCCAAAAGTAACTCATACCTACTTTGGTAGGCAGTTTGCTCAAGGGAAGCAAATCTTACAGAAAGCTCAAGGGAAGCTCGGAAATCTCACAATCCCTGGAGTAGGATGATGGTTACATGTGTCATTTTAGTAAAATTAAGGGTATATATATACATATATATATACTTACATACATACATGCAGTTGCACAAGTCTTTTTAAAAAAAACCGCATATTTTAATTTTATTTATTTATATTTCATCGCCCTTGACCGAGGACTTGCTTGTCGTTTCTAAACGACCTAGTTTTGTTCACTAGGTGAAGAAGAAGACGTCCGCGCCGATGTATCGCCGCACTACAACGAGGAGTAAATTGTCTGGATTACCTACAGTTATGACCAGCACTATCGCAGTAATCTTGTAAATTACTTTTGTAATAAACTTGTAAAAGCATTGTTGGAAAAGTTTCCTGTATAATAACTTTACTATATTTAATACCATGTAAACTCCTTGTATTTTCCATTCTTGCTGATGATTACAGGCGACAATCGCGGTTTCGGCGCGTAGCCTGGAGATGTGTTATGGCGTCCCCGTTTCAAATATGGGAAGCGGGACGTGACATATATATTTTTCGGAATAGCAGCCGTTGGATTCTGCACTTAAACACTCTCTCTCTCTCTCAAAAGTTCTGCCGGCGGAGTCCTGCCAAAGTCTCGTCCCCCTGCACCATCGGATCGGGGTTCCTGCGGGCGCTTCCGCTCGATCCAACAGTCGAGGACGATGAGACTCACGTGGAACTCCACGAAAGGACTCAGAATCCGGACCCATATATATATATATATATATATATATATATATATATATATATATATATATATAATTTAAACTAATTATCTGATATTTTCTAACTAAACAAATATCCAAAGTCCTAGAAATATATTTACAAGTTCTAATTAAAAAATGTTAAAAATATATTTACACTATTTTAATATAATTTACATTTATATTTAATTGTTTAACAGTATTAGAATTTTTATATCACAAGCAATTTTTAACCCAAAAAAATACTTGCTAAGGAAAACCAACGCACATAAACCTTATATATGTGTAGTAACTAATGAACATTTTCCAGTCGTCCGCGGAACGGTAATACAGTAAATATCGTTTAAATTTTAATTTCATAGTCTAACTAGATTTATGAATAATATTCAACATATTTTCAAGTTACTAGATGACTAAATTTAAAAAATTGATATGATGGCAATTATCATGGGCTCGCAGCCCACATGATTTAGGCCTAAAGCTATTTGTATAACCAGCAACTAACTTGGGCTCTATTCTCAAGCACCTACATGTCTGGAGTGACTATAGTTAGTAATTTTAGAGGAAAGCTAATTAGTTTCAATCTTTAATTTCTTCTTTCCTTCTTCACTATGATTATGTTTTGTTTGGTACAAATAAAGTTAATTATAATATAGCATTTATTGTATGAAACATTCATTATCCTACAGATCCAATATTGGATGGATGTTAATGATATTATTGCATTTGTACAAGATTTAGTGTTAAGTGTTTTAAAAACCGGACCGGTTGAACCGGTCAATCATTAGCTTTTCCGTAAATCATTAGCTTTTTCTGGTTGGTTTAATACAGGCCCACACCCATTCGATTCCGTCTTATCCAGTTGGATTTTAAATCGATTTGATCCCAAGTTTTGGTTATTATGTTAGACTTTACATGAAATCAAAATTAATATGTTTACTTATTGACTAATTCTGGTATGATAAATATGCAAAAACTTCTGAGTATTATATATTGTGTAGTATATAATATATTTAATATAAGATTGTAAGTCTATATATATAATTGATTCAATCCGAATTAATTTACTGATTGTACCAGTTTGACATAACCTATTGTCCTGACTAGATAAATTTACGGTTTGGTTTTCAAAACATTGGTTTGAATAGTGATATTTGGTTAGAACTTACTATAACATGTGGAAAGAATGTATCAAGAGTGTGGTCTTTTGACAGAGAACAAAGTTGAGCTGTCATATTTGCATTTTGCAAAGAATAAACTTGTGACAATTATTTGTTGTTATAACTTGTATTTTATTACAGTAAGTCAGTAATCCAAATATTAAAAAAGGACTTTTATTTGATACTTAGTTAGCAGTCAAATACGTTATGTATTTTAATGTATCAAGAGTTTGGTCTTTAGAGCATCATTAGTAGTTGGAACTCTCCAATGCAATTTGGAGCCCAAAATTTCAAAAAAAAGGTAAATGTATAATGGGTTGGATTTGTATGAGAATAGTAGGAAATGATAAAGTGAGCTCCGGTCCCAAAAATTGTGTGGTCAAAAATTAATGTAGGAAAAAAATAATATAAAGTTTAGAATCTAGAAAGTTGGGCTCCAAATTGGAACTTACTATTCTACAAAACGAGTTTCTACAATCTAGAATCTAGAAATTGGGAGGCCCAACCCTTAGCACCTATGGATGGATTGAAACCGAAATTGTAGAAATTGGGACTAGGGATGAGACTTATTATTCTACAAAATGAGCTCCTACATTCTAAATCTAGAATCTAGAAAATGGGATGGACCTTACTAATGATGCTCTTAGAACAAAGATGAGCTGTCATATTTGCATTTTGCAAAGGATAAACTTATGACAATTATTTGTTGTTATAACTTATATTTTATTACAGTAAACCAAATATTAAAAAGTACTTTTATTTTATACTTAGTTAGCAGTCAAAGATGTTATGTATTTTAAATTATAATTGATTATTATTTGGAGTGTACAAGAGAGGGAAAAAATGGTTTGAATTCTTGTTAGCAATTCGGCAAACAAGAAAAATTCGGGACGGCAAAATACGACTATAAATCGGCCCAATGCAAATAAAATACATTCAAAAATCGGGCGAATATTCAAAAAATGTAAATATTGAGGTTAGAAACTTCATATTCTTAAATATGTTATCTAATTTGGTTAATGAAACAGGTTTCCACCATATTTTTTTGCCAATTTTTTTTAATAATTTATATGTAACACGTTTAAAATTTTGCATGCTTAAAATTTACGTACTGATTTAAATCTGTCAAAAATATATAAATATTATACGTTTCTGAAAGATACAAAAAAAAATTCGCATATAATACGAGTTTTATTGGGATGATTGCTAACAAGGACTTGAATCACTAATCCTCCAAGATTTCTCAAAAGAGTTTAGTACAGTCAATTTCCCCAAGCATCTTAGATTTGGCAACATTTGCATGATTGAAAGGTGAGTAATTTAGGGAAGGAACCATTCACTTCACTCGGCCTTCCCTTCTTTTTAGGCCATGAAACGAAAGTGGTGGCAATGGCAGTACTACTGACCATGCAAAAAAATAAAGGAATAAGGAAACTGATGGCTTCTTCTTTTCCTCCATTTGTACAGGAAAATATCATTAGCAGGACCCACTCCAATCCTCTCTTCTTCTTCCTTTTCTCTCTCTTTCTCTGGCACGAGACTTTAAGAAGACTTATAAAAAACGGAAATGATCAGCAGAACGCGCGGGGGGGGGGGGGGGGGGGGGGGGGGGGGGGGTAGGGGGGGGCCTGAAGCGGTTTTAAATCGCGGTGTCACGTGTTCTCTCTTCATTGGGTCGAATTTTGAAGCTAACGTCAGCATCCTATACTAACGTCAGTCCGTTGAATCCGACCAAATAAGAAGAGAAACATGTGGCACCGCAGTTTAAATGCGATCCTCCCTCGATCTGCTACACACTGTTGTATAAAAAAAAAAAAAAAGTCATCACTTCTTTGAACACTATATGGAAGGGAAAGTGAAAAAGAAGAGTATTAGCTTGTTTCAATTAGGTCCCTCTCGTGATGTATGGGATAGGATAGAAAGAGAAGGACGAGACTCGATTAGCAACTATTATCTAGACAGTTATAAAAAATTATAAACTCGATAATTGTAAACTTATATTTCGTTTGATTTACTGTAATAATCGTAATCACAATATAATTAAATAAAATAATTTTTAATATATTATATTTATATTATATTACAGTGTACTAAACAGAGGCTATAATTTTTTTATTATCCTAATGCCAGTGGAAAGTGGAGAGGAGAGAATTAAGGCTTTTTGAGATATTTTAAGTGATGACTATAGTCACCTAGCTCTTCCAAGTTGCATGTGCGAAAAAAAAAACTTTAGAGGGATTTCAGATTTGACATCAGACTCTTTAACCCTCGTGACTATGTCACACATAATAAAAACAGTTTTTTTCTTTTGGGACCTAAACTTTTGGGATTTGTACAATTCAACGTTTTTTTTTTTCTTTTTTCTGTGACACGCTACCTCTACTTTCCATTATTTATTAAAGACTAAATTGTAACTAGATATCCTAAATATTTGATTTTTAATTTGATACCCTCAACTTTTATATGTACACTAATTACTATATCTCAATTATATTCCAATTTGATAGCCAAATTTTTTCCTCCAAACTAACTCCCCTCCCTTTCGTCTGCTACTTCCTCCACCCCTCCCTCCTCCGGCGGCCATCCTCCTCCCTCCCCACCAGCGACCACCCCCCCCCCCCCCTCCCCCACCGGCGACCACCGCCCCTACACCCTCCCCCCCACCCCACCCCACACCCCGGCTGCCCAAGCGCCGCCATGAACTGCCTCACGCGTCGTCGCTGCGCCGCCGCCGCGCTGCCACCCACAGCTGGAGAGAGGGAGATGGGTTGGGGAGGAGAGAAGAGGGACAATTTGGTTTTTTTTTTTTAGGGTATCAAGTTAGTATCTATAAAAGTTGAGGGTATCAAGTTGAAAAATCGTAATAGTTGGGGTATCAAGTTATAATTTAGCCTTTATTAAATAAGAAAAATAAAAAAGCTTCCATCATGGTTCACATCCTGACAAGAATGTCATCCATCCTCAGCCACTGGAATTAGAGGTGATTGGCACATATATAACACAGTTGAGAGACCACACCAATTGTTGTATATATATACATGAGGCTACAAACTTAGTCTGAAGGTCCGTAAGTGCATCTCACCGCATCGCCATCCCAAGCCCGTAGGCCCGCACTCACATTTATTTTTCACAAAAAATTAAATGTGTTTCTTCCGTTGCTCGAAACCTGTAAACATCCTGGAGGATAGATATTAGATTTATTATAATTATATATAATTATAATTAGATGGATTTTTTTTAGTGGACTAGAGTCCACCTCAGCCCATTACATAGGTTCACCATTGGACTATATTATAACGCTACTTATTACTATTATGTAGGATATTATTAACATTTACTGTTAAACATATTTTGTGTAGTATTAGAACAATAATCAGATAATCCTCAAACAGTCCCTACTATTGCAATTACTTTCAGCATAATATCAACATAGGTAATTCATATTCTTTACATATGTTTTAAGTTTATTTATTTAAAAAAATGTCCATTTGCAACACCAATTTGCATTGTCATGTTTGTTTGATTTGTTCTAAATTTTAAGGGTATTAGTTTAGGATCTCATATAATATTTAGATTTATGTTTAGGTCTATTATTTCTATTTTTACTAACATTCCAAGTCCACCGTCTAAAGGAGAGACCAAATTTCCTTCTACTATTTTGTTATCTAAACATAAATTTAAATATTATAAAGATCCTAAAACTAACACCAATTTTAATTAAAATTATTTCTGATTAGAAAAGAAAAAATTTAACAATTACATACTGTGACAACATTTAGGTCATGAGAGCAACTGTCAAAAAGTTTAGTTTGACGTAGAAGTCACCATTTCTAATAGATTCAAGAGATGCATAGCTAAGTTGTCAAGTTTGGCTTCAATATATGTGCATTTTCCCACTATGTTGTATAAAATTCAGTGCTGAATGGACAGGAGAATCTTACTGCCATTGAATTTGTAGCAGAAGATGTCATTAATTGTCTAATGGACTTTAGGTCCTGTAAGTAGACTAGTAGCGTAGGGGTGAGCATTAACGGTTGAAAACGAAAATCGAACGAACCGAACCGAAAACCGAAATATGACAAACGGTTCGGTTTTCGATTCTTCATCCGAAAAAACCGAACCGAACCGAAAATCGATTTAGATTAGTAATTATCAAACTACCCACAATATATATATACTAATGTTATTAATCCTAACTGAGCGCACTCTCTTCTCCTATTCTATGTTGGTGCTTCTTTGAGCACTCTCTATCTACATCAATCTATATATAATATCTTTCACTCATGTAATATAACAATTCATAAATATAATAATGTCATATTTTTTAAATTTTTTTATTTAAATAGACTCATTTTGCTAAAAATTTGAAGGCCATGCACATTGGTCCATGAAACCAACCGACCGAAAACGAACCGATAATTCGGTTCGGTTTTGTTCGGTTTTTATAAAAACGGTTCGGTTTTCGGTTTTGAGAAATACGGTTACGGTTATTTCGGTTTTCTCATATTCGGTTCGGTTTGAACCGAACCGAACCGATGCTCACCCCTATAGTAGAGTGGGGTTCAAAGTGCAAACTATAATTACTATATAATAGAGAAAAACTTGGATGGTGAAAATTTTGAATTCCGAAATATCTTTGCATGTCTATACTTTTAATAAAGACAACTATAATTACGAAGACTACCATTGGTCTTCTAAGAGTCTTCCTAAGTTAATTAAAAGAATGTTAAAATACGTGCAAGGCACGTGCACATATGTAGTATATATATAGTTTTGGATAATAATTCTACTATATAATAGAAAAACTTGGATAGTGAAAATTTTGAATTCCGAAAATAGTCTATACTTTTAATAAGACAATAATAATACAAAGACTACCATTTGGTCTTCCTTAAGAGTCTTCCTAAGTTAATTAAAAAAATGTTAAAATACGTGCAAGGCACGTGCACATATGCTAGTATATATATAGTTTTGGACTAATAATTCTACTATATAATAGGAAAACTTGGATAGTAAAAATTTTGAATTCCGAAAATACCCTTGCATGTCTATACTTTTAATAAAGACAACTTAATAATTACGAAGACTACCTTTTGGTCTTCCTTAAGAGTCTTCCTACGTAATTAAAAGAATATTAAAATACGTGCAAGGCACGTGCACATGTGCTAGTATATATAGTTTTGGACTAATTAGCATTTAGACCCTAAATGTTATAACAATTTAGAGTTTAAATCCTGACATATCAAATTGAAAAATTTGTATTCTGAATTTTGATTTTTGATTTTCTTTCTATTATACCCTCTGAATCTATATAGGGAAGTTTTATTTTCAAGCATGGAAGAGAGCGTTGTAATAGGAAAAAAAAATTAAAAAAAAAAATTTAAGGTCCAACTTTTTTATTGGAGTGTTGGACGTAAATTCTAAACCGATATAAAATACAGTGTCTAAACGCTAATTAGCCCTATAGTTTTTCCTTCACATTTATATAGGGTAATATCATGTTTAGGTTTTCTACTAGCTTTAAGAGAATGGCTTGTCAGTTTTATAAGACTTTGTGGATTTAATTTGTAGCTGGGAATCTACTTGACAAATCCAAATGTAGATGGAGCCAGCTATGGGACCACAATGGATATAGATGGTCTTACTCAACAGCATGAAAGTGATGTGCCATTGTGTCTTGATGATGGTCCCCATTAGGCCCATTCCCAGTCCTCTTCATAAAGCCTTGTTAACTCATCAAAGCTACTTTTTTCTTGAGTATATATATATATATATATATTATATATATATATATAATATATATATATATACACCGAATGTATTGCTCAATATAGATATATATATATATATATATATATATATATATATATATATATATATATATATATATATTGAGCAATGCATGCGGTGTATATATATATATATATATATATATATATATATATATATTATATATATTATATATATATCTATATATATATATATTGAGCAATACATGCGGTGTTATATATATATATATATATATATATATATATATATATATATATTATATATATATATATATATGAGCAAATGACTCTAGCCTAGTGGTTAAGAGAGTGCATGCGGCCCAAGTGGTCGGGAGCGAGATCAGTGGAGGCGAGTTTGCCACAAGTACCCATTGCCTCAAAAAATATATATATATATATTGAAAGAAGGTAGTTGCGGCGAACGTTTCCACCTGAAATCGATCTTCTGACCACCGGACCGCATGCATCTCTCTTAACCACTAGATAGAGGTCATTTAAGATATATATATAATATACCATGTATTGAGTCCCATGTCTCAATTCGAGTTTGAAAGCATAATTAGAAGCGGCAATGATTCAATGATGAGAGGTAAAAAATTTCCAAAAAAAATGCAACAGTTTTTTTTTAACACTAAGGATCTGTTTGGCAACGATGTTTTCATTAGTTTCAAGTTTTTCTGAGTCGGCTAAGTGTTTAAAAATTTAAAAAACGTGTTGGTAATTTTTTTGAGACGTTGGTTGTAGTCGGCTTACAAAATATCCCAAAATTATTGTAGTATAATTTTGGTTTATTTGTAAACACTCCGAATCGGTAGATTTTGAGAGTTTCTATTATTTTTCTTATTTATATCGTCATCAGCTAATAATAATTACAATACTATCTAAAACAGTCTAATATCATATTTCCACTTTCTCGTCTTTGCCTTGGTCTTGAATTTCTAACCATAATATCAAATTGAGAGCGACAAGATTTTTGTTGTGATCTGACAACACACGATGATAAAATCTTTCTTTGGGAGGACTTCTATTTATATACAAGTATATAAGCAATTGTATACCTTTTAAAAAATTTCAGAACCACTGGTTGACGAATTAGCAAGGAGCTGGATGGTTTAAAAGTCGTTACTTAAAACCATCCAAAATGGAACTTTGTTCGTAACCGCTAATAACCAGTATTTTAAAATATCGCATAACAATTACCAAGCAAACCCTGAAACAGTTTTAAAATTCTCCAAATCATAGTGTAACTGAGGAATATATGTTTTCAAAAGCTAAGGAAGCCCCATAGCTTAAAACATTTTGAAAAAAAATAAAAATGATCATAGTATAAACTATGATCATTTCCAAAGACTACATGTATGGTTATGGTCTGTCCATAGTTTGTGCATTAGGGTTCAGAGGAAATCTTTTCACAAGCTTCCTCCTGGCCTGATAAATTATCCAGTCGATCATGCAAACATTCATAACAAAAATGAGCCTCGGACCAGGACCACGGCATGTCCTAGACTCTGGCCTCGTTCACTTAGACTTTCTGTGACATTAGCGACAACACAAGTTCCATAAGATTTCGGATTTGAACAGCCCGCTTTGCTTAAGACAAACTTTTAGGTCTAATGAGATATGCAAGAGAACGAAGTCGTCCGCTGGTGACCCTCCAAAATCGATCCACAACAAAAATGAAGGGCCAACAAAAATAAATTCCATCTCGAACAATCCAACCCTTCGGACGGGCATTGTAGAAGATGATGAAAATATCTTAGATCTTAATAAAGGAAGATAACTTGCATGCACCAAAGTTTCCTCATCACTCAAATGAAAATTGGACCAAACATGAAGATATAATAATATGTAACGTGTCAAACTTGAGAATAAAATGAACAAAAAAAGAGAGGCGAAGACCGGATGACTAACCTAGAAAAGTTAAGTAGTACCGATTAGGACTTCCTTTTTCTTTATTAAGGAGCAAGTTATATGAGCTACTACATGAAGGTCTGTTTCCTACAAGTTTGGTACACTCAGAAACTTTAATTAGTAGGCCAAATATCTTTCTAGCATTTGGGTATATAGATAGCCTTATCTATTATCAGGATGAAATCAATCAGTTCTCAATCAAATTAAGATGCTTATGTTGAAGTTCAATTTTTTTAAAAAAAATACTCAATGAATCAAGGTTTATGGGTGCTCTTCTCCCACATGAAATTCGTCCTTTACTATTTTTTTGATTGTCCGACGTAAGCATTCATAACTTCATCTCTTTTTGGACTACTGCTTCCACTTCCACTTCCACTTCTGCTATTTATAAAATGGAAACAATAATATGCTCACACAACGGCTTGAATGTGGACAAACATAACCGTTCAGTCACTTAGTTAGAGGTGATTGACAAATTCGTCCGTTATAAAAAAAAATACTATTTGGAGGTACGAATAACATTATTCTAAAAAAATATCAACTTTAACTTCTAAAGTATATCAGAAAATTTACTGTAGCGATAATAATTTTAATAATATGTTTAAACGATAGTTGTTTAGAAAATTGGGTCAAACAATAAAATCCGACATACTGGCTGTCGAAAAATAGATGTGTGTTATGAAACCCTTACCTATTCACCCATTATGTCATGAGTTACACATGACCCTTAGGATCATGTAACTCATGACCTTGGGTTATGTAACTCATGACCCTTGGGTTGTCCCTTATACCTATATATATGGCCCTTGCCATATGATGAAATAAGAATAAGAAATATACTATTCTACAATTCTAGTTTTCCTTCAAACACGTTATCAGCACGATTGCTGAAGCAAGGAGAATCGACGTTCAGATCTCGACGTCATCCTTCTTTTTTCCCTAGTCGATCCGACCAGAGGCTGTAAGTCTCCTTGCCTATAGTTTGATCATTGGATGAAACATCCATTTTGCTTTGGTTCGTAGAGCTCGTTGAAGATAGTTTCTTCAATCAAAGCACGAGCATCAAATAAAGTTAGGATAAAAGATACTAAAACCCATGTTGCACAGACACGTAAAATGTTGTCCAAACATCTAAATTAGATGGCAGGTTTGATTAGATTAGTGGATGACAATTCTACTTCTGAATTCAGAAGTCTAATTAGCATATATGTGTTATTGTTTTAAGCAACTTCAGATTCATTACATATATATATATTTTTTTTTAACCTAAGACAGGTTCATTACATATTATATCTGTTAATGAATTTCTATATCTCAAGGCTAATACTTTCTGTCACTTGAGAAGTAAACTTGCTACTGTGCCACACATAACGTTCTGTCACCATATTAAAATATTGCTAAATATTTTCTTGCTTACTTACTTTAAAAAGTAAGTTAGTGCAATTTAGCATCAATCATTTTTTTTTAATAACTAGTCTCGTAACTAAGTTGACATTTGCTGATTGACTGTTAACAATACAGTTGCGCATTATTGTGCAACCATTTATTAAGTTGTTGTTATATTCAACATATTGCTACTCTACATATTGATTCTTTATCAGTTGGAAAATTGACACATTAGACAAATTATTGTGTTAGTACAATTTTTTTGTCAATATTAGTTGAGTAGTCTCTTTTACTCAATTTCAAATTTTTTTTTTTGTCAATTTTTTAATTTATGCATGTTTTTCACATGATAGATAAAATGGCCAAAATAGCGAGTGTCGATTTCGAAGTACTAGATGCTGCTGGAAAAAATTATTTGAGCTGGCACGTGGACCTGAAGTTCCACTTACGTGCCAGGGCTTATTAGCCACAATTTCAACTCCTCTTCCATCGGCTCCGGCCACTGGTACGAAAATACAGCAGACATGCTGTGTGTTGTTTCTACAGTGAACGTCTCTGATATAGATAAGGCGAAAGCCATTATCTACACAGGAGAACATTGATCGGACCCTGAAGGCCGAATACCTCACTGTAGAAGACCCAAAGGAATTGTGGACTGCACTGGAGGACCGCTATAAACATCAAAAAGATGTAATCCTCCCACGTGCAAGGTATGAGTGGGAAAACCTTCGACTTCAGGACTTTAAGTCCGTAGCTGAGTACAACTCAGCTCTCCATAATATCACCTCACGCCTGAAGTTGTGTGGTGAAGAAGTCTCGGAGTATCGCATGTTGGAAAAAACATATACATCCTTCCACGAGAAGGACGCAATCCTCATGCAACAGTACCGTGAACGAAAGTTCACAAAGTACTCTGAATTGCACTCCACCCTGATGATGGCAGAGCAAAACAGAGAACTTCTCTTGGCCACTCATAACCTACGCCCTGCAGGCTCAGCCTCTCCCAGAAGCTCATTTTTCTTCCAAGAAGCAGAAGAAAAATAAGGACAGATCTAACATGGGAATGCCCAGAAGAGGCCGGCCAGAAGTCCACCCAAGAACAACTTTCATCCCCAGAGCAGCAAAAGTGGGGCAAAGAAGAAGTGGAAGAAGACCACAGAACTGATGTCCATTCCCAAGAAAAATTGGGAGGACAAATGCCACAAATGTGGCATGATGGACACTGGTCCAGAAACTGTCGCACCCCACGACATCTACAAGATCTGTATCAAGCGAGCCAGAAGTCTCAAATTGAAACAAATCTGGTAGAAAAGCAGCCGTCTACTCAGTTCTCGGCGGAAGACTTCGAGAACGACGACCTACTCGACTAGAGCCATTATCTTATTTCCTGCTTTTAAAAAAAAAAAAAAAAACTTGTTGCCGCATTTTCATATTATGCTTCTCTTTAAATTTCTTGAAAAATGATATTTATTATTACATTTGACAAAGAAAATTTTACGAAGTCTCTCCGAATAGGCTCACCTATTTGTGTATGATGTCAGGAAGAACTTGGGGCTTGGTTCTTAAGAGGTCCCCGGTGACCCTCCTCCCTCATTTTCCCGCCTGGTCATATTCACGTAGAGCTACCGAAAGGGGATGACCGAATATATTTTTTTTCTCAAATTGTATTTATAAATTATGCTTTTTGCAAGCAACTTATTGACCTCTCTATATCGGCCAATCGATCGATATAAGAGAATTTTTTTAAACAAAAATTGTATTTAAAACTGTTGTTTTAATTACGATTTGTTGTTATTTTTCATAGATCTATAGATGAAGTGTGAATGCCTTGTGGACAGCGCCTCGACGCACACAATCCTTCGAGAAAAAAGCTATTTTTATAGCTTATATGATTATGACGGTCCCGTTATTACGATATCAGGACTATCAAACATAATAGAAGGATCTGGTGAAGCAATTATATTGCTCCCAAAAAATAAGACTAATAAAAGATGCACTATTCTCTCCTAAATCTAGTAGGAACCTCATAAGTTTCAAGGACATTCGTTTAAACGGATATCACTTAGAAACAAATGAAATAAATGAGGCAGAATATCTGTATGTTACTCGTCTAAAAGATGGTTCAAAAACTATCTTAGAACGATTCAAGGGACTCCCGTCGGGTCTCTATCATACTCATATTCAATCAACAGAAGTTAACATGATTGTGCACCAGAAGTGTCATTCATCGTCAAAATTTAAACTTTGGCATAATAGACTGGGTCACCCAGGATCAGCTATGATGAAACGAATCATGAGCCAATCCAGTGGACACAACCTGCAGAACCTGAAGATTCTTCAGAAGTATGATTACTCCTGTCTACCTTTTTTCAAGGCAAACTTATAACGAGACCATCCCTTTTGAAAGTGGGATTAGAGTCGCCTAGCTTCTTAGAGAGAATTCATGGAGACATTTGCGGACCTATTCACCCCGTAAGTGGTCCATTTAGGTACTTTATGGTACTTATAGATGCATCTACTAAATGGTCTTATGTGTGCCTTTTTCCACCCGCAACTTAGCTTTTTCTAAGCTATTGGCACAAATAATTAAGTTGCGGGCTCATTTCCCCGATAACCATATCAAAAAATTAAGACTTGATAATGCGGGTGAATTTACTTCACAGGTTTTTCAAGACTATTGCCAAGCAACTGGCATCGAAGTTGAACATCCTGTAGCTCATGTTCACACCCAGAACGGGTTAGCAGAATCTTTTATTAAGAGATTACAATGGATTGCTCGTCCATTGTTGATGCAGTCACAGTTGACTGTGGAAGCTTGGGTCATGCTATATTGCATGCCGCATCACTTATTAGAATACGACCCTCTGGAGGTCATATTCTATCTCCGATGCAGCTCGCTTATGGTTCACCTCCAAATATCTCTCATTTGAGAGTTTTTGGTTGTGCTGTTTACGTCCCCATTGCTCCCCCACAGAGGACCAAAATGGGTCCACAACGTCGATTATGTATCTATGTTGGGTTTGACTCACCCTCTATAATTAGATACCTAGAACCCCTGACGGATGACGTATTTAAGGCACGTCTTGATGACTGTGAGTTTGATGAAGGATTATTTCCTAAACTGGACACACAGTCTAAGAAGCCAGAAGCTTCTAAGACAATTTCTTGGGACACAAAAACTTTGTCTCATTTTGATCCGCGTACAAGTCAATGTGAAGATGAGATCCTGAAGATATTACATCTTCAGAACACTGTACATCTGCTTCCGGATACATTTACTGACAACCAGAAGATTGTCAGATCACACGTCCCTGCTGCCAACACGCCAGCTAGGATTGACATCCCCAAAGATGGATGCAATCCGCCGGCAGCAGAAATGGCAGTACCTCAATTAAAAGATGACGCCCACCAGGTTCGAGAAACAAAGTCCCTCGTAAAAGAAAAAACCCTGGTGAAATTAAGAGATCCCAACACAGGATGCTGAGCTCAGATCAGCTACCTCTCCCCTCCTAGTTTCCCCTGAAGAGGAACAAACAGGAGAAATATCATTAAATTATGTACGTACTGGAGAGGTACTGAACAGAAAAAGCACAGTCGTCGACGACGATTTTTCGTTCAATATTGCCGTTCAAGTCACTGAAAATGACGATGACATCGATCCACGGTCTCTAGCGGAATGTAAACGCAGAGGCGATTGGCCAAAGTGGAACGAGGCAATAGGAGTAGAGCTGGACTCACTCTTGAAACGCGAAGTCTTTGGACCAGTAGTCCAAACACCTGAAGGTGTAAAACCTGTGGGATATAAATGGATCTTCACAAGAAAAAGAAATGAACACAACATAGTTGTGCGCTACAAAGCACGCCTTGTAGCACAAGGTTTCTCCCAGAAACCGGGAATAGATTATGAAGAAACATATTCTCCGGTCATGGATGGGAATACCTTCAAATTCCTGATCAGCCTCTCTTCTCTGAAAAGCCTAGAAATGCAGCTCATGGACGTTGTGACTGCATATCTTTATGGCAATATAGATAAAGATATCTATATGAAACTCCCTGAAGGATATAAAATTTCACCAGAGAAAACAGATAGACCTCGGGACACCTATTCTGTAAGGTTACAAAGATCATTGTACGGTCTTAAACAATCAGGAAAAATGTGGTATAATAGACTAAGTGAGTTTCTTGCTACGCAAGGATTTACTAATGATAAAGTCTGCCCGTGTATCTTTATAAAAAGATCGGGAACAGGATTTGTTATAGTCGCTGTTTATGTCGACGACTTAAATCTCATTGGATCTCCTGCAGAAATCACTGAGATATCTGAAAGCCTTAAGACAACTTTTGAAATGAAAGACTTAGGAAAAACAAACTATTGTCTTGGCTTACAGATCGAACACCTAAAGGGTGGTATCCTGTTACACCAATCTACATATACACGAAGATTACTTAAACAATTCCACATGGATAAATGTCATCCCCTTAGTACACCAATGGTCGTTCGATCATTGGACGTAAAGAAGGACCCTTTCCGTCCACTGGAAGAGGGGGAGGAATCATTAGGTCCTGAAGTACCTTACCTAAGTGCCATTGGGGCACTACTCTATCTGGCTAACTGTACGCGTCCTGATATAGCGTTTTCAGTTAACTTATTAGCCAGATACAGTGCAGCGCCCACAAAGCGCCACTGGAATGGAGTGAAGCATCTTCTGCGCTACCTCCAAGGGTCTATAGACCTAGGACTATATTACCCGAATAGTGGGTCTTCCACTTTCCTTGGTTATTCAGATGCAGGTTATAGATCAGATCCCCACACAGAGAAATCACAAACTGGATTTGTGTTTACTTTCGGTGGTACGGCTATCTCCTGGAGGTCCGTCAAACAGACCAGTGTGGCTATCTCATCCAACCATTCTGAACTCCTGGCAATCCATGAAACAAGCAAGGAGTGTGTTTGGCTTCGCTCCGTCATTCAGCACATTTGGCATCTACTGGACTGAAGACTGGTGAACTTGAGCCTACTACCCTTTTTGAAGATAATGCAGCATGCGTAACTCAACTTCAGAAAGGATTCATGAAGAGTGACAAGACGAAGCACATATCCCCCAAATTCTTCTGGATGCACGACCTTCAAGAGAAGGGACAAGTCAAAGTACAACAAATTCAATCTTGTAATAACTTAGCAGATTTGTTTACCAAAACACTGCCACGATGTACTTTTGTAAAGCTTGTAAGAGGAATAGGGATGAGGCAACTAAAAGACCTGCAAGCCTGAAGCTTGTATAGATCAGGGGGAGTAAAACTATAGGATTGTACTCTTTTTCCTTAGGACTGATGGTTTTTTCCCACTGGGTTTTCCACAGCCAAGGTTTTAATGAGGCAAACTAAGTTTACTCTGGATCCAGTAGTATCCACCCCATTAGCTTATTGAATCCTGAAGTATTTCATAAGTGGATCCAAGGAAATGGATGAATAAGGGGGAGTGTTATGAAACCCTTACCTATTCACCCATTATGTCATGAGTTACACATGACCCTTAGGATCATGTAACTCATGACCCTTGGGTTATGTAACTCATGACCCTTGGGTTGTCCCTTATACCTATATATATGGCCCTTGCCATATGATGAAATAAGAATAAGAAATATACTATTCTACAATTCTAGTTTTCCTTCAAACAATGTGTTTAAAATCCGACAAGCGGATTGTCGGAAAAAATGTATATGTTTAATTTCCGACATATGGTATGGCTGAAATAGGGCATGTATATTTTTGGTTTAAATTGTTTACGGTTTGAGTTTTGGTTTGGGTTTGGTTTTTATTTTTGGGTTAGTTTGGGTTTGGGTTTGGTTTTTATTTTTTTGCTGGTTGGGTTTGTTATTTTTGTTGGGGGTTGGGTGGGTTTGGTTTTTTTTTGGTTGGTTATCTTTGTTGGAGTTGGAGTTGGGTTGGGCGGGTTTGGTTGTTTTTTTTTTTTGGGTTGAGATGGGTTATCTTGGTTTCTAACGTTACAATTCTCAACGTTACAATTGTAACGTTCTAATGCCAACGGCTATATTGAACCACCACCATCTATAAGTATCAAACCACAGCATCTCTCTCATTCACTTCACCATATCTCTCTCATTCACTTCACAACCTCTCTCATTCAGTAGTAAGTTTGGCAAGTCTATTTCGTTGAAAGCTGAAGCTCTTCTCTTCCTACAGAAAGTTCATCTTGTTGTCAACATGGATGGAACTCTAACAATACTATGCTCGCTTGGAGGTGTACTAAATGGGTTAGCGTATCAAGGGGGTTTAACCCAAGTTCTTTTAGTTGATCGAAATATTTCATTTCTTAGTTTACATAATCTAATTATTGATCAATATTCTATCGACTACGAATTTATATTAGTCCATATTTTCGTATCTAATTGTATAATGTAGATAGTGAAGATGCATGGAAATTTGTTCTTCAAGTGAATGCACAATCACCGTATATTAATATCTATGTGACTCCGCCCCCATCTATAAATGTAAGTAATATACCTGCTTGTAATACTTTTAATGCTGGTCCTAGTTCTTCTCATCAAGCTATTCCATTCACTGAAGAAGAACATGTAGTAGATGATGTTAATAACGATGATGAAAATAGTGATGATCTAATTGAAAATTTAGATGATGAATTTGATGATTCTGTTGATAGCCTTAGCACTCCTGAATTATTTATTGGAAAACAATTTGAGAATCGTTCTAAATTTAGAAGTTTTATTAGTGATATAGCAATTAGACGTAATTTTACTTGTTCAGCTACTTTAAATAATACTACTGGAATTATATATAAATGTAATAGTTCAAATTGTCATTGGAGGGTATACGCTAAAGCCATAGGCGGAGGCGAAAGATTTTCTATTGCAACGCTAGAAAATATTCATTCTTGTTTAGGTGGACTTACAACTGGTTCTCATCCATTAGCTACCACCGTATGGGTTAAAAATCAGATTATTGATAAAATTCGAGATAATCAGTCATATAGTCCATCTTGTATTGTAAAAGATATATTTAGGGAATATCGAATACATATTAAATACTGTAAGGCTTGGAAAGCTAGAGAACTTGCTCTATCCGAAATAAATGGTAGTTATATTGATGCATATAGTAGTCTCGAAGAGTATGGTCTTAGAATTATTGAGACAAATCCAGGTAGTCAATTTTATGAAGATTACAGAAAATAATAGGTTTGAAAGAATTTTTATTTGTTTCAAGGCATGCATTGATGGATTTCTAAGGGGATGCTTACCTGTGATTAGTATTGATGCTACTTTTCTTTCCTCTAAATATAGAGGTATTTTATTTATTGCTTGTGCTCACGATCCTAACTATCAACTATATCCTATTGCATATGCTATTGCTGAGAGTGAAAACACTGATTCTTGGAATTGGTTTTTTAAACGGTTTAAGAATATCTTTTGAAAGATTTTTTGATGCCTGGAATACAATTTCTTTTATATCGGATAAACAGAAAGGATTGATAAATGCCATGCGTGCTATTTTTTCGGAATTGCCTCATTTTTTTGTATTCAATATTTTAAAGCAAATTTGAAATCAGTATGTAGATCAAAGCATTTTCAACGTAGCTTGGATTCTCTTGCAAGATGTTATAATGAAACAGATGCAAATAATTACTTGGAGATGATTAAAGCTGAAAATGTTGATGTTTACAATTGGCTCGTTGGAGTAAATGATGAAAATCGTGTTTTCTCACACTGGATTACATCGTATTCTCCTTGTCGACTAGATATTAACACGTCAAATCTTGCTGAATCTTTCAATAACTGGATTAAAAATCTTCGTGATAAACCAATAACGACACTACTTGATGGTATTCGAGCCAAGATTATAACACTTCAGGACAAAAACAGACAACAAGCCAAAAATCTTGAAACAAATTTTTGTCCGAAGATGTTAAAAACGATGGCTCGTATCACAAAAGAAATCCATCAGCTGGAAATGTTACGGATAGTCATTTGTTTGAGATATTAGATCGTCAAACAAATAGGACATATGTTGTTCGTTTAAATGAAAACTATTGTTCATGTTTAAAGTGGTATCATACTTTTCTTCCATGTGTACATGCATGTTATGCTTGTAATTGTTGCAATATCAGGATTGAGCATTATTATCCAGCTATATTTTCAAAGGAAGCATTAAAAAGTGTCTACGAGCCGCACTTGGAGCCAATTCCAGTCCCTTACAACATTCAAAGTGCATTGGTTAGAGGCGACATTGGAGTACCAGATGTACGACGCAAAGCCGGAAGACCCAAGAAGAACCGTACTGTGGCGAAGGATCAATCTTCAAGAGATCTCCGATGCAGTAATTGAAATGGTTTAGGACACAATAGAAGGAGTTATACAAATCAACCAAGAGAATGAATAAGAAACATCATGTGAAGTATCTGTAATATTTTGTCAAAGAAAGGTGACTTTTATATAGATGAACACAAAACATCATAAAAGTTCAAAATTTACATCTATCTTCCTTGTCTGTCTAATTTCCAATAGTCAGGACGATCAACTTCTCTGAGATTGAGTCGGGCTCTCCTCCGCATCGTATCCTCCTGGGACGCATCACCACCTTCGTCTTGCGTGGGTGCTGGTGCTGGTGCTGATGGAGTCGTTAGTATCTGTGTATAATAATCTCCATCCAAACCATAGCCTTGGAACCAATCTGTCACTCCGGGCCACAACGAAGTCCCCTGGGTAGTCTCCTGGCCAGCCCCCTGGGAAGAACTATGGCCAGCCCACTGGGAAGTCTCCTGGCCAGTCTACTGGGAAGAACCCTGGCCAGCCCACTGCGAAAAACCCGGGCCAGTCCACTGGGAAGTCCCCTGGCCAGTCCACTGGGAAGTCCCCTGGCCAGCCCACTCCTCGTCAGCTTGCTGAGGTGGAATCTCGCCAGCTTGCTGAGGCGGGATCTCGTTAGCTTGCTGGGACGGACTATCGGGGAACGGTTGGGTGACATGGTGCCTTGGCCTGCGGGGAAGTGGTTGACGTTGGCTAATAATGCCTACAGGATAATCTTGCGGAATATGTAGCGTAGGGTTCGGAGGCTCCGGATCTGCTTTCACCCAATCCAGAAAGTTTCTTACTGTTGTTCTCAAGGCTTCAGGATCTGGATTATCATATGCTTGCTCCAAAGCTGGAACCTAAAATAATAACACTTTATTTTAGTTCTTATGCAAGATAAAACATTGTAATCCAAAATATTGTAAACTAAAAATAATTACTTACATCAGTTCTCATTATATGTTGATAAAATCCATGCAGACTAGAATCATCTATAGCTCTATGCTCGAATCGAGGCTCCTGATATATGTAGCGTCTGTTGCTTATACGTGGAGATCCCCACCAAGATCTATATGCAAAATCCCCGTATACTGTTGTATATACAAAATATGTGAGAGGTAGCATTTTGAAAAATGTGGCAAAAATATTAACTTTAAAATAACTTACAGTCCTCCATAGTAGCTATGTTCTGAGACAAATGTGAGATGTTATGCGTCTCTAGTCTGGAATTCCAAGCAGGAATTAATTTGCGGGCTCTTACGGTTGCATTTCCTCTACCACGATTGTAGTTAGGCGGGTCTTCGGGTATATGTTGTTTCCTACCGAATTGCCGCATAACCCGATCAGCTGGATAATACATTATGTCTCCATGGTATATTAGGTAAAACCTATGGAGACTTAATTCATATGATGTTCGTTCTATCTCAGAAGGATAAGGATTAATAGAATAATGCACCATTTGAACCTGTTTTTCGACAAATAATTATAAGGAAATAAAACATAATATACTAAATAGATATACAATGGTGACATTTATATACCTCTAAAATCTGTAGTGATGTAGATTGGTTTGGATTATGTTAGGGTTAATGTTAGGTTAAAGATTTAGCTTAGGTTAGGGTTGGGATCTAGATTAGATGTAGATTAGTCTAAAGGGTTAGAATTAGGGTCTAAATTAGGTGTAGATTAGTCTTAAGGGTTAGGATTGGGATGTAGATTAGTCTTAAGGGTTAGGATTGTGGTCTAGATTAGTCTTAATGGTTATGATTGGGATCTAGATTAGGTTTAGATTTGTCTTAGGTTAGATGTTATCATTAGAGTTAATATAAAATGCTAAAAGTATCATAATATAAAATACTAACAAAATGATAATATAAAATGCTAGATTAGATTTACTAACCAAGCCTCCTTCTTCTTCTTCTTCTGCTGCCTTCTTCTTCTTCTTCTTCTCACTTCTTCTTCTTCTGTCTCCTTCTTACTTCTTCTTCTCTGTTCTCTTCTACTTCTCCTACTCTTTTTCTCAGATCCACTTTACTCCCCTCCAACCACCAACACCCGCACTTACTTCTACTCTGAACCAACCCAACCACAGAGAACCGAAGAAAACCGAACCAACGCGGACCAACCAAACGAATTTTCGACATTGCGTGTGTCGGAAATTTTGGTCATACCAAATTTCCGACAAACGGTGTGTCGGAAATTGGGCTTGACCAATTTTTCGACACACGCAATGTCGGATGCTATCGTTGACGTTAAATTCAAAAACTTTTATCGTTTTCGTTAATTTTATATAAAATTATACAGTAAATTTTCTGAAAGTATATCAATAGTCCCTAATATAATTTTGTTGACAGGAAGCCTATCAACCACCTTGGTCACCATCGAAAGAAAATAATGGCAGTTGATAACTTTAGGAATCTGAAAGATTTTGTTTTTCACAGTTAAAAAGAACAAGGGGAATAAGGGCCCGTCTAGTTTATACATGGTCGAACAATGTAATATAATTGGTATTACATTATTAATATAATTAGGAAATCTAGTTGGATAAAAAATAATTACATTACAAACTCAAATTTTATTACAATGAACCAAATGTAACCTTAAAATACTCTACTAACCATTTCGGATAATCTAGGGGTGGACACGGGTCGGACCGGACCTAAATTTGATGGACTCGGACCGAACCCGTTAGTTGTTGGGACGGGACGGGACGGAACGGGTCCAAAAAATATTGGAACCGGACCGGACTCGGTCCATTCGAAACGGGTCCGAAGTAGATCGACCCGCGGGTCCAAACGGTTCCAAAAAAAGAAAAAAAAAGAAAAATTCAAAAACTATAAACATTTAAATATGTTTTATTATCTATTAAAACAAAACAAGTCTAATGTGTTCCAAATTATAGAATTTGTTTAACAAACAATAAAATGTTCTATTATCTATTGACTATAATTCTATAGATATAATATAAAAATAAATTGGAAATTGATTAAATAATTACATATCCCTAAAAATAGGTCGGATTGGGGCTCCGTTTATTTTGAAAATTGGACCCACCGCGATCTGTTAATGTGACACGATCCGTCTCATAAATTTTAGGAACCAACTTCTTTGGACATTTTACTATTCTGGATCAGAACCGCGAATCCGGTAATAATATGCCCATCCCTAGGATAATCTTTAGCCTTTAGGTATAACCATATTAATAACCAGCCACACTGTAGGAAATAATAATGCCTTCTTCTCATTGCTAGAGTTTGTTACAATATATATAGTGTCTACATTTGGGCTTATGGGTATAGACCATATTTTCATTACAAATATAATCTAACAACCCCCCTCAAGTTGGAGCATGCAAGTCACAAATGTCCAACTTGGGAAGGAAAGAATCAAACACTTGCTTTGCAAGGGGCTTGGTGAAGATGTCAGCCAGTTGAGAAGAAGTAGGAACATGCGAGGCTATTACGGTACCATCTCTAATAGCATCGCGAACAAAATGTAAATCCACCTCAATATGCTTACTGCGCTCATGAAATACTGGGTTCTGAGCCAGGTGCAGGGCTGACTGACTGTCACAATACACCGACATAACAGACTCCTGGCGAACGCCCAAACACACCAATAACTCCTTCAACCATTTCAACTCACAAACAAGCGCAGCAAGAGATCGGTATTCAGCTTCAGCGGAAGATCGGAAAATAGTTGATTGCTTCTCGGTCTTCCAAGAAATAGGAGACCCCCCCAGAAACACCAACCAGCCTGTAACAGAGCGGCGAGTCAAGGGACAACTTGCCCAGTCGGAGTCACACCAACCAGAAAGACGGAGATCACAATCAGTTTTCAAAAGAATACCCTGTCCTGGTGCATTTTTGAGATATCTAACAACTCTCAAACCAGCATGCCAATGATCTTGTCGAGGCTCCTGTAAGAATTGAGCCAAGATATGCACAGCATAGGCCAAGTCAGGGCGAGTAAATTATAGATAAATTAACCTCCCAACCAGCATCCGATAAGTCTCTGCATCCGCCATCCTTGGACTAGTCGATTCTGCCAGCTTGTGATTGGGCTCTATGGAAAAACCAGCAGGGCGAGACCCCAACAAACCGTATTCTGAAATGATGTCCAAAGCATACTTCATTTGACACAAGAAAATTCCTTCCGTACTCCGAGCCACCTCTATGCCAAGAAAGTACTTCAACACACCAAGGTCCTTCATGTGAAAGCATGAACTAAGGTACTCTTTGAAAGCATCTAAAGCACCTGTGTCATTACCAGACACAATCATATCATCCACATAAATCAAAACATGCAACTCTACCTTCCCGTAAAAAAAGAAGAAAATAGAATAATCGGAATGTGATTGAATAAATCCATAGGATATCAGAGAAGCAGTAAGCTTAGCGAACCAACAACGTGGTGCCTGTTTTAATCCATATAGAGACTTACGCAGGCGACACACTTTGTTGGGTTCACTATGCAAAAACTTGGCGACAACTTCATATATACTTCTTCTGTCAGATCTCCATAAAGAAAAGCATTGTGCACATCCATCTGGTGCAAAGTCCAGCCTTTCACAGCTGCAACAGCCAAGAACGCCCGAACTGTAGGCATCTTAGCTACCGGGGTAAATGTTTCTGAATAGTCGATCCCCTCAACCTGATGATTACCAAACACAACCATCAGTGCCTTTAAGCGCTCAACACTGCCGTCGGATTTGTACTTTATTTTGTACACCCATCTACTTCCCAATGCTTTTTTTCCAGGAGGCAAATCGACAAGACTCCATGTCCCATTATCTTTCAGAGCCTGTATTTCAGTTTGCATAGCTGCGCGCCAGCCTGAATCTCGCGAGGCCTGGCGATATGAAGTAGGCTCAACACCGGCAGTGATAGCTGTAAGAAAATCTCTGTGTCCAGCAGTAAATATGTCATAACTTAGAAATTGTGTTAGAGGATACGAAGTACCTGAGGAAGTGACGGGAACAGATGAACTGTGGTGAAGGGGGGACTTTTACTTCGAACAGCATTCGTCACGAAATCCTGTAATCGCACTGGCTGTGATTTCTTTCTCATTCCTCTTCCCAATACTACCTCATCTGGCACCTCTGGCAACACTGTATCCCCTGTATCATTAGTAGTATCCGCATCACCCCCAGCGGACTCTCCTGTCAATACTTCTGCATCTACCTGTGCATCCTTGCTACTCGGTGCTGAGCTACCAGCAACCACTCCGGCCTCAGCAACCGTAGCCGACACCATCCCAAAAGTCTCTATATCGTCTCCCGGCACCTCAACAGATGTATGGCGTGTCGCAGAAGACATCTCGCTAGCAGAGCCACACCCAGGAAATTCTTTTTCATAAAAAGTAACATCACGGGACACAAAAAATTCACCAGGCTCTAAATTATACAGTTTTCATCCCTTTTTATCAAGTGGATACCCAACAAAGATACATTTTCTGCTCCTGCTAGCAAATTTATCATGTCGGGATTTCAAATCATACGTATAGCACAGACAACCAAAGATACGTAGATGATCATACGAAGGAGCCGAACCATATAAAACTTCATAAGGAGACTTAAAATGCAAGATACTAGAAGGGGTTATATTTATCAAATAACATGCACCCAGAACACATTTCCCCCAAAAATCTACGAAAAGAGAACCCTGAAATCTCAAAGCCCTAGCTACATTTAAAATATGTCGATGTTTGCTTTTCACCCTTCCATTCTGTTGTGGTGTCCCAACACCGGATGTTTGGAATAATATACCTTGAGATGAAAAATAATCTCGTAAATAATTAAATTCAGTGCCATTGTCACTCCGCACCCGACGGATATCAGCCCCAAACTGACGCTTTACCGTAGCAATGAATTTAAGAAACGCAGAATAAACAGCACACTTATCCGTTAATAAAATAACCCAAACAGCTCTAGAAAAATCATCCACCAAAGTCAAAAAATATCGTGCCCCATTCGATGACGGAACACTATACGGTCCCCACAGATCACAGTGTATAAGTTCAAAGCATCTCAAAGCACGACTACTACTATCAGGAAAGGCATCACGAGTCTGTTTAGCTTGATGACAAATATCACAAGCCTTATGACAAAACACACTACTACCAGAGAGAAAATGAAAAGTCTACATTACTTTATCTGAAGGATGCCCCAGTCTACTATGCCAAACCTCAGAATCACTCTCTTTGCATGCCAGGATCACCGAAGCCAAAGAAGCTGGAACCTCCCCCAATAAGTAAAGTCCACCCCTTTGTTCACCTGCTCCAATCACCATCCTCGTACTTCGGTCCTGAATAAAACACAAATCAGGAGTAAATAACATATCACAATTTCTGGCACCAATCAATTGGGAGACAGAGATCAAATTGCAAGTCAATATCGGAACATAAAGAACATCCGTTAACACCAACGAAGCAGTCAAAAATACTGTTGTCCCGATATCCTACAACAGAGCTTGGCTGAAATGCATATATTGGTGGGACGCCTAAAATATGTGTATGATCCAAACCAAGTTGTATGATTCTAACGGTAGAAGCACGAGATCGTGAAACGATCTATGCGAGGCACTTGGATTAAGTGTTGGTTTCGGTTCGAGGATGAACCTGATTTTGAGTGGTATATTATGTAATGTCCCGCTCCGTACGGTACATTACGATGAGTCGTTGACTCGAAGAGTTGCGTTGACCCGAGGAAGTATCGATGCGAATCGATGCGAGAGTTACGTTGGCCAAAGGTAAGCTTTAAGTCGATTGGAATCTATGAATCGAATCGATGCAAAGGATAAGTCCCGTTGAGCAAGTGCTGAGTTTAGTTGATCTGGTGTGCAGGCTATGCTTTTACGCTGGACGATAAGAGGTCGACATTTTGCCTTATGCAATGAAGTGTCCGCGAAACCAAATTGTGGCCTTACAACAGATTGTGGCATGGGCGCGATAGGCCAAATCAACCGAGTAGTTCAAAGGAATGGCTAAGTTCGGGAGTTAGCTATGCGATCGAGTTATGGAAGCGAGACGCTTCAATCGGCGAAACGACAAGGCGTATCGGCTTAAGGTGGGCGGGTTCTTGACTCTCTCTCCCTATTCCTTCACGTCTAATAAAATATGTTATGGTTTGCGTAAGATGTTATCGAGTTAGCGAGTGTGGCTCGGCGACGAAAGGTCCAAGTATGTGTCGAACACTAAGATAGAACATTGAACAATCGAACAATTGAAGCGACGTGCATCAAGTGTACGAGTCGCGGTAGGGCAATGATGGTAGAACATTGAAAGATGATATTGAGATGTGCATTACGTGCACGCCTCCGAGAACATTGAACACTAGGCGTAGAACATTGATTACGGCGCTGAGCGTGCCTTCGTGTACGAAAGCTAGAAAATGACTGAGTAACTACGAAATTAGGCTATGAGAATGACTTACGAATGGTACGCGTGAATACGAGTACGAGATGACTAAGTCGTTGGGCGTCGTGCATCAATATGGATGTGTTGGGGCATCACGCCGACGGAGCTCCCCATATGGATGGTGGATTATGATTTTGAGACGCGAATATGTTTATGGTGCGAGACTATGTTTATGGAACGGAGGATTGGTTGGACCGGTATGACTTGTATGCTATGGCGCGTATTGCATGGTCAATGGACTCGGATGGCCCGTACACGGGTGCGGCTTCCCTCGGATGGTTACGCCGGGGCACCGGAACCGTTCGGCCTAGGAGGGAATTATGTGTGGTATTTATGGTGCACAACATTCGGACGGATTGCGATCGTCCAGTGCTGTGATAAGCTATGATATCCGTAAGTTTGGGATCCTTCGGATACTGGACTAGCAACCCGTATCGAAGTGATCGTAGGCTTACACATAAGAGATGCCAAGTCCATTACGGTGCGAAACACCGTGACCTTCATATAGATAGGACCGGTGGACTGAGATGAGAGTTGGGTGCAGGCACAGGGCCTGCGACCCTTATGCATGGTCTAAGTTATGGTTGGTTGTTGCGTGAATGATATGATTCTATGTTAAGTTCTAACCCGTGCAGGCTAGGCAATATGGGACGGAGATGAGCACAAGCACTATGTTTATATTCATATTATGGCTAACTGTATCTGCCGCAGGGACACGATATGGGACACATTTATGATAAGTTGCTTTGCATGAATGTTGCTATGAAATCGATCCTAAGGTTAAATAGAAAGATCACAAATTAAGATGCATGTTCTACTAAAGATATTTAGTGCTTGGGTTGGGTGCGAGCGGGTCTTGATCAGTGCGAAACGAGGACGAAAGCACTAATCTCCCACTAGTTTATGTGCAGGTTCATGTTATGATCAGCTCGGGGCAGAGCTTGGCTTGGACGTGCCGAGGCATGGAGTCCTTGGCGTTCAAGAGGAGCTACCGCATAGGCGTTCGGACTTGCGACATGGAGATGTTCGGCCGAAGACTACTTGGTGGCTATAAAGAGGCATAATGTATGGAACAATGAAATCCTTTGTGAGCTAGAGAGATCATGAGCGTTGTAGCCAATTGGCATATTAAGTTGGACTATTCAGAGCCTTTGTAACCTTCAGTTCATTATGAATAAAAAATATTCTTATTGTATTCTTTGTTTCCTTCCGCTGCTTATGTTACGAATTTGAGATAATCACTATGTGAATCGTTATCTTGCCTTACACGAGCGCAACTCCAGGCTCGTGCGGCATCACGCCCCAGCGAGGACGATGATTCGGGTAAAATCTAGCGAGGACGAGCGATTTTTCGGATCGGGGCGTGACAAGTTGGTATCAGAGCGGTTCCATCCTTTGGACCGTGCATGAATCTCTTTGACCCTCAGTTGCTTCGCTATCGAATTCAGTTGACTCTGAGTTGTTTCCACAACCGCATGGCTCATGGATCTGCTCGACGCTACATTGGATGTTCCATATAATAAGTCTATATTAAGTGCGTACATCTGCCACAAGTATGTCGTGACTATCACGCTACCTCCGAGTGCCATCAGAGAATGTTGGTTGCACGATGTGCAACGAGTTATGGAATGTTGGTCGCACGAAGTGCAACGAATATGGTGATGTTGGTTGCATGAAGTGCAACGATATGTGTTATCGGTCGCACGAAGTGCGAGGAGTTATGTATTGTTGGTCGCACGAAGTGCGAGAAGATATGTGTTGTTGGTTGCACGAAGTTCAACGGGTCGATATGTGAGGCGATGCGAATTATTTGGCTATGCGAATGGTTATGCGTTGTCGGTTGCACATGAGTGCAGCAAGTCGTGAATCGTTCGTTGCATCGGTGCAACGAGTCGATTTGGTATGAAGCGTGTTGTATGGCTATACGGATGGATAACGATATGTTGGACGAGATTGAGCAATGACCTTAAGTGTCGAGAGTGAATTGTTGCACGAGTTGCAATGAGCGAGATTAGAAGATCGCGGATGCGATAGTAACGAGTCGACTTGGTCGCTAAATCGAGTTGAGTAGGCGAACGTTTATGTTGGCCGTATGTCGCGTTGAGCTTTGAATAAGCGAATATTACGGGTGTGATCGATATGATCGCCATGGTACGGCTAGGTCGAATGTATGTCAACTTGAGTGAACGCTAGAGCTAGGATCGGAAAGATCGCCATACGGGATAGTTGATTGAGAAAGAGATGTTGGACCTATGTGGAATGTGATGTCGAGTAATGACTCGATTTCAAGTGGTATATGCAATACCAATTATGCGATCAGTATAGCGAAGTATTGTATCGATAATGATAGGCTCGATTCCTGAGTGGTATATGGAATACCACTTAGCGATAGCTATGTTAAGCCGGTTGGTGACTTATGATAGGTTACATTGAGACGATTATGTTGTTACGATATGTTTGTCCTCAACGGACGAAGTAGTACCGAGACTCGAGTGGGAATGACTCGATAGGAGTCGATACAAGTATGCCTTGGTGAATTAGTTGAATGAGTATGTGCGAAGTCGTACCCAAGAATGATACGTCGGACGAGGATTCGTTAAGTGTAAGTCGAACGATAGGCTGAGCATAACGAAGGAATATTGCGTTGAGGTAATAATTGACTCGGTCGAATTTGCGTTGAGTTAAGTCGGTACGGAAGCTTGTTCGGAACGTGTTGAGTAGGTACGGAGAAATTGTGCAAACGAATTTGGGTTAGTGCGATGAGTCGGTAGCACGATTGGGAGTGCGAGTTAGGGATATGAGAATGGATATGTGAATTGGAAATTGTGTCGCGATTATGGTAGTTAGTTATAACGGAATGAATCTTGATGTCTGAAAGACTTGATTCGTATTCGAGTTCGGATAACGGCAGTGATTGCAACGAGTTGGAGCTTATGAGAGAGGAAGATGTCCAAGTTATGCGTATCGACGATGGTATTGTGGCGTATCAAAGACGATATGCAATAACTCGGAAATACTCTGATCGAATGAACGAAAATTATGTTGAACATTGTTGTTGGATGAATAAGATACAAGTTAAGTTATGGCAGTTAGGATGATGACGGTAGGAATGCTTCGAGAAATTGAGATTGGATGGATACTACTTGGATGAAAACGAAAGTGTCTGGATTGCTTCGCAGATCACCACTATGTTGACATTCTTGTCTTGAGCGAGCGCAACACCAGCCTCGCACATGCGTCACGTCAAATTAGAACGATCATTCCGCGTGAGCGCTGGTATGGTGATTCATCCAGCGGGGATGATTGAACTTACAAGGCGTGGCAAATTTGATATGGACTTGTGGTTTGATGCGAAGGTGGAATTGAGGATTGTACGATAAGCCTAGAGTGTACCAGATGTTGACGTGGGTAGATGGACTCGTACGGAGGCGAACAATATTGCTCGGTTGTAATATTGTTGACGGTGATACGTAAGTGATTCGAGTAGTTATCGGCACATCAGTTGTGCGGGGGTAGGTAAATTATGGATTGGTATGTCGGATTGGGTAAGTCCCATAGGAATTGTCGGGAATTGTTTTGGCTCCGCGATAGGATATAGCATGGTTCGTTGTAACTGTCCTTCATTGATGATCTTTATTTATCAAGCGTAGTTTCGGGGCAGATGACCCTAGAAGACTTGACCGCCAAATCAAGCAAATGTAAGAAGTCCCATAGGATGACCCTAAATAAATCGGGTAAAAAAATTATCGAGGAGGAGGGATGATGTAGTACATGTTGAGGATAAGTCTAAGCGTGTGAATATCGTATTTCGTAAGTTAGCGAGTATCCTTCGACTAGAACGAAACGGTCAGGAAAGGAAATTTATGATCGATCAAATAAGTACGTAAGTAGACTTGGTTGGTCGATGATCAAATAGATGTCGAGGAACGTGCTTAGCATAGCGATGCGGTAAGGCGATTGCAAGGATTCTGCAATGCGTGAGAGCAACGGATAGTAGAACGACCTTAAGAGTTGTGGCGTAGATCGATTTGAGTAACGGTTAGGCTATGGGTGTTGGGCGCACGATCGATGTTATGAAATGAACTAGTCAGGACTGATTCAAAGATTGAGTAAGGAATTCCTATTCGACTGAGAATCGGAGATAGGCGTATCGTAAGAGACCTTGGGTCGGGGAGATTGTTACCTTTGAGCTTCGTAGACTCAAGTTGACCTCTTGTGTCGGGAGAGATTAAGCACGATGTCTGAAAAAGTTACCTAGCGAGGGTAGCCCCAGACGCAATGCGTAGGCAGTTCGAGAACGTGGGTCGTATTGGGATAGTTGTGTGTGCGAGACTTAGTACGGATTGTAGGCAAAGGAAATTGAGACATGTGGACTTAGTCCATGTCATTAAGGCCAACTGTTATGAATGATTGGATGAAAGACTTGAGTTATGTGAGAGATAGGAAACGATTGGGTGAGTAGGCATTGCGGAGAATTATTGCGATCGGATGCGCAATGACTTGATGCAATGCATACATTAGGTGGCCAGCAAGAAACTTATGAGATCGAAGTTACGGGTTTGAATCAAGTTATGTGCAGAGATGTTTGGGAGAGGATCGTATGTTATGGGATGATGCATACGAGGAGTATTTTGGGAATAGGCGCTAAGATATGACTAAGTCGAGTACGGACTGATTTGTGCTTATGGATTTAAGTTGAGCTTGTCAGTTGTCCCGATATCCTACAACAGAGCTTGGCTGAAATGCATATATTGGTGGGACGCCTAAAATATGTGTATGATCCAAACTAAGTTGTATGATTCCAACGGTAGAAGCACGAGATCGTGAAACGATCTATGCGAGGCACTTGGATTAAGTGTTGGTTTCGGTTCGAGGACGAACCTGATTTTGAGTGGTATATTATGTAATATTCCGCTCCGCACGGTGCATTAGGATGAGTCGTTGACTCGAAGAGTTGTGTTGACCCGATGAAGTATCGATGCGAATCGATGCGAGAGTTACGTTGGCCAAAGGTAAGCTTTGAGTCGATTAGAATCTATAAATCGAATCGATGCAAAGGATAAGTCCCGTTGAGCAAGTGCTAATTTTAGTTGATCTGGTATGCAGGCTATGCTTTTACGCTGGATGATAAGAGGTCGACATTTTGCCTTATGCAATGAAGTGTCCGCGAAACCAAATCGTGGCCTTGCAACGGATTGTGGCATGGGCACGATAGGCCAAATCAACCGAGTAGTTCAAAGGAATGGATAAGTCCGGGAGTTAGCTATGCGATCGAGTTATGGAAGCGAGACGCTTCAATCGGTGAAACGACAAGGCGTATCGGCTTAAGGTGGGCGGGTTCTTGACTCTCTCTCCCTATTCCTTCACGTCTAATAAAATATGTTATGGTTTGCGTAAGATGTTATTGAGTTAGCGAGCGTGGCTCGGCGACGAAAGGTCCAAGTATGTGTCGAACACTAAGATAGAACATTGAACAATCGAACAATTGAAGCGACGTGTATCAAGTATACGAGTCACGGTAGGGCAACGATGGTAGAACATTGAAAGATGGTATTGAAATGTGCATTACGTGCACGCCTCCGAGAACATTGAACACTAGGCGTAGAACATTGATTACGGTGCTGAGCGTGCCTTCGTGTACGAAAGCTAGGAAATGACTGAGTAACTACGGAATTAGGCTATGAGAATGACTTACGAATGGTACGCGTGAATACGAGTACGAGATGACTAAGCCGTTGGGCGTCGTGCATCAATATGGATGTGTTGGGACATCACGCCGACGGAGCTCCCCATATGGATGGTGGATTATGATTTTGAGACGCGAATATGTTTATGGTGCGAGACTATGTTTATGGAACGGAGGATTGGTTGGAACGGTATGACTTGTATGCTATGGCGCGTATTGCATGGTCAATGGACTCGGATGGACCATGCACGGGTACGGCTTTCCTCGGACGGTTACGCCGGGGCACCGGGACCGTTCGACCTAGGAGGGAATTATGTGTGGTATTTATGATGCACAACATTCGGACGGATTACGACCGTCCAGTGCTGTGATAAGCTATGATATCCGTAAGTTTAGGATCCTTCGGATACTGGGCTAGCAACCCGTATCGAAGTGATCGTAGGCTTACACATAAGAGATGCCAAGTCCATTACGGTACGAAACACCGTGACCTTCATATAGATAGGACCGGTGGGCTGAGATGAGAGTTGGGTGCAGGCACAGGGCCTGCGACCCTTATGCATGGTCTAAGTTATGGTTGGTTGTTGCGTGAATGATATGATTCTATGTTAAGTTCTAACCCGTGCAGGCTAGGCAATATGGGACGGAGATGAGCACAAGCACTATGTTTATATTCATATTATGGCTAACTGTATCTGCCGCAGGGACACGATATGGGACACATTTATGATAAGTTATTTTGCATGAATGTTGCTATGAAATCGATCCTAAGGCTAAATAGAAAGATCACAAATTAAGATGCATGTTCCACTAAAGATATTTAGTGCTTGGGTTGGGTGCGAGCGGGTCTTGATCAGTGCGAAGCGAGGACGAAAGCACTAATCCCCCACTAGTTTATGTGCAGGTTCAGGTTATGATCAGCTCGGGGCGGAGCTTGGCTTAGACGTGCCGAGGCATGGAGTCCTTGGCATTCAAGAGGAGCTACCGCATAGGCGTTCGGACTTACGACATGGAGATGTTCGGTCGAAGACTACCTGGTGGCTATAAAGAGGCATAATGTATGGAACAATGAAATCCTTTGTGAGCTAGAGAGATCATGAGCGTTGTAGCCAATTGGCATATTAAGTTGGGCTATTCAGAGCCTTTGTAACCTTCAGTTCATTATGAATAAAAGAGATTCTTGTTGTATTCTTTGTTTTCTTCCGCTGCTTATGTTACGAATTTGAGATAATCACTATGTGAATCGTTATCTTGCCTTGCACGAGCGCAACTCCAGACTCGTGCGGCATCACGCCCCAGCGAGGACGATAATTCGGGTAAAATCTAGCGAGGACGAGCGATTTTTCGGATCGGGACGTGACAGTTTTCTTGCAATGAGTACAGATCATACCTGATTTGTCCCTGGAATATGAGGTTCTACTATTAGAAGTGGTAGAAAAACGATGTGAAGTCTTGATAGCCAGCGCCATCACTTCGTCAGTAGCGGATGGAGATTTTCGTATATCCTCCTCCTCACGGACTGCCTGGTATGTCCGATCTAAACTTGGCTGAGGATCCTGAGCCAGGAGATTAGATCGGGTATGACCATACAACTCAGCATTCAACCCATACATAAAGTCCTGAAAGTTGTCTTCATCCCTCATAGCCTGTAGCTTTGCAGCAAGTTCACCACAGGTACAAGTAGGCAATGGAAAATAAGCAGCTTGTTCATCCCACAAAGACTACAAATTTCCAAAGTAGCTTTCCACAGACATCGACGCCGTTTGTTTGCACTCGGCCAAAGCCACCTTAATTTGTTGCGTCCGAGTGCCATTGCTAACAACAAATCTTTTCTCCAACAAGTTCCACAATGGATAAACCTCCTCAAAATACGATAAAGATTTCTTCAGAGATGGATCAATGGTATTAAGAATCCATTGAACCAATAGCGCTTGCATGCATCTCCAATCAAGCAATTTACTAGCATCATTAACAGGTTCGACTTCAGTACCTTCCAGAAAAGTAATCTTCCGCCTAGAGATCAGGGAGAGACGTATCGACCGAGACCACTCAGCATAGTTCGGTCCACGGAAAACAATAGGAGTAATGATATTTCTTGGTTGATCAGCAGAACTCAGAAAATATGGATCCTTCGGATTAGGATAATTTGGATTGTGTGTACCGCCACCGCCAGTCGCGACAGAATAGCTGGATGCACCATCATCTGCCATCGCGGATGTCGGGTGTACAAAATTATGTACAACGCCGACGAATCAACCGCTGATGGACGGGGTCGACGACGAATCGGCCGCGATCAGGGGCGCCGGATCTGGTACGTAGGGGCGGATGTCGGGTGTACAAAATTTTGTACAACGCCGACGAATCAGCCGCCAATGGACGGGATCTGCGGCGACGTCGGGCGTCGAGAATCAGTCGGATGCGGTCCGCGGTCGGCGCGGTCGCCGCGCGGGTGCGCGGCGCAGGAGGGCGCGTGGGAGGACGCGCGGTCGGCGCGCGGTCGGCGCACGCACGGATCGGTCAGGGCACCGTCGCGATCGCGGGCGCGGACGCGGGCGGCACGGGCGCGGATGCTGCCGCGATCGGACAGGCGCGGGCGTCGACGGTCGGCGTCGAATGTCGAGCGGCGGGAGCGGGCTGATGTCGGAGCTGATCAGGAACCCGGAGGTGATGAGGAGACTATAATCTAACACAAAGCAGGGGAATACATCTCCATTTCGTTCTTGCCTTCTATTGAACCTTAAAAGGTTGAGTGGTTTCAAACCAAACTCGTCGTGATATAGCCTCTTCTCTGTCTAGGACTGGGAGGTGTCTAAAAAAGAAGCGTTACTTTACTCACCAGCCGGCCTTGTTGGCTCTATGGCAAAGAGAAGATGGACTACTTGAAGGCGGTGATCAAGGAGACACTAAGGCTGCACACTCCAATTCCCTTGCTGGTACCGCGAGAGACGATCGAGCAATTCTCCAAGTCGAAGTTCCGGCCGGGACGCAAGTGATGATCATTGCTTGGACAATCGGCAGGCAATCTGCATCATGGGATCGGCCCGGAGAATACTTTCCAGAAAGATTTAGGAACAAGTAGTGCTAGGGTTTTTCGGAAGATGGCGGCTAGGGTTTTTCGGGAGGCTCTGATACCATGTAGGAAATAATAATGCCTTCTTCTCACTGCTAGAGTTTGTTACAATATATATAGTGTCTACATTTGGGCTTATGGGTATGGGCCATATTTTTATTACAAATATAATCTAACACACACTTGCATTACATTACAAACTCGAATTCTATTACTATTACAATTATATTATAATGAATCAAAAATAACATAAAAGTTTGTTATTTGGGTCATAATTTTATATTTTAGCAATTTTCAACAATTTTGATACGTTGATTCTCAACGAATTTGTATTACATGTGACTCTAGCCTTTAGATATAGTCATATAACCATATTAATAACCACATACACTTGCATTACAGTACACTCCGACTGGATCGACCCTGAGCTCATGGGAGCCCATGACGAGCTTCCAAAGTGGACCTCTCATATATAATATAAAATAATAATAATTAAAAGTAAATTAAAAAAAAATTGTTGACACAATGATTGAACTAAGGTCATCTCATATGTAAGTCTAACATATTAACCACTACACTACAACTATTTTGTTAATAATGTTCATGGTACATACGAATTCTATTTTAGACATAATATTATTAATACATTTATGCTTAGATTAATTTTTTTTTGGGCCTTCATAGTCCGTGGGTCCTGAAGTCGTCCTGACTGTCCTGGGCCAAGGCCGGCCTTGCACTCTGGCATCATAAACTGTCGGTGGTATATGAAATAAAATTATAATAAATTATAAGGATTTGCCAAAAAATATTTTCAGCAACGGATAATAGATGCTAAAACAATATACAAGTGCTTTGATAATACATTTGTTAATCCCTTGCCTATGGAATGGGTCATTATAAACCCCGTCACTATGTGAAATGGACACAATATTTTGTGCTTATCTACTATTTAAATTCTCCCTTTTTGTTTTTATTTAGGAATAGTACTATTCAAGTCATTCACATATTTTTTTGTGTGGAAGGGATCTTAAATTAAATTTTAAGGACCACATTGAAGCCTCTCTTTCTTTCATTCCTGAGGGTGTTAATTTGGGAACCACTCATCTATGCAAATTGCAACACATATCTAAACGTTCTTCCTTCACTTATTTTGGCTTTTGCAAGTCTCAACATCTTAACTCATCTTTCCTATATCTAATTCCAAATACTACAACTTTCCTTTCACCTACAACTTGCTTGTTGCTTGTGTGCCATCTTGATCACGAGTTTCTTTCAAATATGTATATATGGTCGGCTTAAGAATATCCGGTCAACATCAATTTTGGTATATTTTAGAATTAAATTTCTAGAATATTTTGGATTAATTTAGAGGATGGCTTATGGTTGGAATTAGGTTAACGTGTTAAAATTAGTTCCAGAATAGGATTTGAAAGACAATCGGACAATCGATCAGGGTCCAAAAAATTTAGGTTCATTTTTTTTGATACGTATAACCTTCGGTAGTATTTTAAATATTAATGCTCCTACAATTTGGTAAGATGACTCAATGGGTAAGGTTGGTTTTCGTTTGCAGCTCGTATGCAAAGGTACATGAATTTGAAACCAAGTGGGGTTGGTTTTTTTACAATTTTTTTAGTTTTTATTTTATTTTTTGAACAAGGGATACTATTTTAATTTTTTGTCAGAAAATTTACTACAAGATGTTGATTCAACAGTACTTTCTACTCAAGATTGCAATCAAGTGGCAACATTTTTTTTTTTTCAAAATCTAGATTTTACGAAGGTAGGAACATGGTTTGGAATCAAAGGTTTAAAGAGTCTAATGGTTAAGACATTTGGTATATTGCGAAAAATTATAGATTCAAAACCTAGAGTATTCGTTAAAAAAAAAAAAAAAAATCCACAACACCAAGAATAAATCTCAAATAGAAGAAAAAGATTGGAGTAGCCGAGTCTAGACAAACAAAAAATTGTGGTATTTAATCGAAGGGGATATCACTATCTGTCATTGTTGCGTAACTATTCGACGAAAAATGTGTCCTTTGTTTGTTTTCTTTTAATGCAGAATTCGCATTATGACATTTTTATCTTTCAATAATTAAGAAAATATTAAAACGTGACCACACCATGTGGTAGTCTATGTGTTGATGATAACATTAATGTAGTAGCCCAACACATAATCAATATATAACAACTATATCATATAGTCAGCAAAATGTAATATTTTTTTAGCATTTTTTTTCCTTTGTACCAAAGGCCTTAAGCCTCTCTCTAGTTTGCTAGTTTGTAATCAGATGAATTAAATATTTTGGGTTTTATATATTGATTATTCAATGCGATCGAGATTATATTTTCAGTGGTATTTTCTATTAAGGTTGTGTTTGATTGGACTTTTTTTTCCATGAAAAATATTTCCATCACAAATTTTCCACCAATTGTAGTATTTGATAGCTTATATTTTCCATGGAATTATTTTCCAAAAAACTATTATTTTCTATATTTTCTTCTAAAATTGTAGAAAATGGAACTTGTCCAACCCATAGGAAAATATCATTTTCCATTGAAAATAACTATTTTTCATGAAAAATAATGACAATCAAACACCCAAACTAAATTTTTAATGAATTTTTTTTTAAAATTTTATGAATTTTTTTCAAGAAAAATAATTTCATGAAAATAATTTTTTTTTTTTCATATCTTTTCCACCTTGCAATCTATCGCACCCTAAGACAATTGCTGGCAGTAGTCAGTACATTAAGACGTGCAATCCCAGAAAGTCCTATAGAGACCAAAGGAATCTTGTTGAGCATCAAATAAAGCATATAAAATTTGGACACATGATTCATGACCAATCCTCTCTCTCTCTCTCTCTCTCTCTCTCTCTCTCTCTCTCTCTCTCTATATATATATATATATATATATATATATATATATATAATTTTTGAGATATTCCCCCTCCCCCTCCACACACACTACCACTAGGCTAGTTCCTTAGGGACACTCTATATGTATATATAGTGAGAGAGCTCACTATCATCATTTCTTAGGGTCTGTTTGGTTCGGCTCATAAAGGCTGAAAGTAAACAAAACAGGACTATTGTTTTCTCTCAGTCTCCACACATCATATGTTTGGTTGGTTTGGGGAGTAAGGTTGTGTTTGGTAGGAAGGATGGAAAAGTAGAGGGAAAGAAAAATCAAAGAGATACAATTTTTATCCATATGGAAATGAAAGAATATAGTTTTTCTTTTGTGTTTGGTAGGATGGAAGAAAAATAGAAGCGATACACTTTCTTTTGTTTTGTATGGAAAGAAAAGTGGAAGGAAGAAAAGATAAAAATATAGACTTTACCAATTATATCTCCAGCTGACAATATTTATTACCATTTGACTTTATTGAACTATTTTAAAATAATATAATTCTTATGTGATATAATTGTAAATTAAGATGAATATCCACTTTTTCTTCCACATTTGGACGGATTGATTTTTTTAGGTTGGGAGGAAAAACTAATCCCTCCACTTTTCCTTCCATCCACTTTTTCTTCTATACCAAATAAGAGAAAATGTATCATTCCTTCCCCTTTTTCCTCCTCAATTTTTCTTTCTTCCACTTTTCCCCTGCCAAACATACCCTAAAAGTTTGGAAGTGAAGGATTTGATGGCTGCAGTTCCATGTCACCCATCTTTCTTCTTTTAACTTCCGATTTTTTTGAAGGAGTCGGTCCAGAACTCCAACCGTTCTCCCGCTAAAAAAATGATCCAGTAAATAATAATAATAATAATAATAATAATAGTAATAATATGTTTATATTAAAGTATAATAAACAATCTTAAAAAAGCAACAAAAAAAATGCAAGGACCAAACTTGCGCTCAGAGTTGTGGGACGGTAGCCCAAAAAGACATGTAGTGTAGCGTGCATAAAATCTCATGCTTAAAGTCGGACATCTCAAAAAATAAAAATAATAAAAATAATATTTATATTAAAATATAATAAAAAATCTTAAAATCGAAGGACTTATAAAAACATTAAATAATAGTAATTGTTGTAGTAGTAGTAATAATAATAATAATAAATAATGTTTATTATTATTATTATTTAATCCATAAAAAATAAATAATATTAGGGAAAATTTATGAAATGCCCAAAAAACGAAAAAGTTTTATGAAAAACCCACCGCACAATAACATTTCATCGCGTGCCCAGAATTAGCAAAAAATATATAAGGAGGGTTCCGAATGACCTTTTTGCCCTTCCTTATAATTTATTGAAAACACCCACGAAACTACTCTTAAAAAAATATTTCGATACTTCATCTTCTTCCATACGCTGCTCACTTTCGAATCTAGGTTTTCTCCTCAAAAATCTTCAAAAACTCGTCGAAAAATTTCGGAAAGACCGAGACAAACGGCAAAAGTGCTAAAACGGAGGTCCAAACATCATTTTTTTGCGATTCTAAAATTTTGAAAGACCGTCTAACGAAAAAGCGATTACTTTCAGGCTCCTCAAAGATACGCTCATTTTGGGACAAACCGGGCCTCGTTTCGACCTCCCAGTCAAAAGTTATGGCACTTCAAAGTTTCAACTGACCATAAAATACAGGAGAATGGTCATTCTCCGTGTTAGAACACGAAAAATATTAATTTTGCATGAGAGTGACCATTCTCCATGTTAGTAACACGGAGAATGTCATTCTCTGTCTTAATTTACACGGAGAATAGTCATTCTCTGTGTTAGAAACACTGAGAATGCCATTCTCAGTGTAAATTAACACGGAGAATGACATTCTCCGTGTTAAATAAAACGGAGAATGGCCACAGAGAATGGCCATTCTCCGTCTTAATTTACACGGAGAATGACCATTCTCCGTGTAATTTAGCACGGAGAATGGTCATTATAGTGTTAAAACGCAAGAGAATGGCCATTCTCCGTATTAGAAACACGGAGAATGCCATTATCCGTGTTAAATAAAACGGAGAATGACCATTCTCCGTGTAATTTAGCACGGAGAATGGTCATGACAGTGTTAAAACGCAGGAGAATGGCCAATGTCATTCTCCGTGTTAAATAAAACGGAGAATGACATTCTCCGTGTTAATTTACACGGAGAATGGTTATTCCCAGTGTTAAAACGTAGGAGAATGACCATTCTCCGTGTAATTTAGTACGGAGAATGGCATTCTCCGTTTCTAAATTATACGGAGAATGGCCATTCTCCGTGCTAAATAACACGGAGAATGACATTCTCCGTGTTAAATGACACGGAGAATGGTCATTCAAATGTTAAAACACAGGAGAATGGCCATTCTCCGTGTTAGAAACACGAAGAATGCCATTCAACACGGAGAATGGCATTCTCCTTGTTAAAAATGTAGGAGAATGACTATTCTTCGTGTGATATCGACGGAGAACAGTTGACAGAAACCTAATTTTTTTGTTTTTTTATTTTGTGGAAAGAAATTTGACATGAATAAAGATTCAAGAGTTTTCGTTCTTCTTTCAAAACGATGCTAACTCTTATGGAAAAGAAGAAGAAGATCTTCTCTCCATAATTGACCTAATTGTCGGAGAAGAAGAAGAAGAAGAAGAAGAAGAAGAAGAAGATGAGCGATGATCGGAGTTCGACTGAAAAAAAAGCATGGTGAACTACGAACGATCTTTGCGATCTCTGCTGAAGATGAGAGCAATGGAATTCAGATCTCTCGTGAAGAAGAAGAAGAAGAAGAGAATCGCAATCCAGATCTGAGTTTGTGCGGACGGGTAGTTATGGTATTAATTTTATAAATACAGAGCATCTAAAGGGAATCTTTGAATATTTTACGTAGAATTATATAATTCTGGGCATTTCATAAAACCCATCCTGCGGATGGGTTTTTCATACAACCCAACCCCGAAATTGGGTTTCTCTGCAATTTCCAGATAATATTATTGGTTGGAGGTAACATCACCATATTTAAAAGTGAAAAATTGCATCACTTCTTAACTACCACTTCACCAACCATCCAAACAAAGGAACTAAAAAAAAAAAAACTTTTCAACTCACTTCCAATAACCATCCAAACGAAACAACTCATAAAAATATGTATACGTATAACACTCAAATTCTTCACTTTCAATTTTTTTTATTTTTTTCCACTTCCGCAAACCAAACATCCCCTTATAATATTAGATTTCAACATCGGAACAAAAGTCGTGATATATATATTTTAAGTGCTAAATGTTGGAGTGGGTGGGGTTTCCATCTATGTGGAGAATATCTCGGAGAGCAACGAGCGCCATCCGTGTGTCGGAGAAGTTTGGGGAGTGCATGGATTTTATTTTGGTACATATATGGTAAGGAAATATATGATTGGATTTCCATATTTACTTTGATTATATATTTAGGATTGGACCCTTCATATAGTAGCTTTTCATATTATTGGGTTTCCAATTATGGTAAGCTAATTATGATTGGATTTCCATTAAATATATAATTGATTTATATTGGAAGTTTCCATATATATTGGCCTTCCATGTATGGGTTACCAAGGGCTTATAAAAGGGTGATGCATGCTAGTTGTAAAATCATCTCAAAACAAAGAGTGCTTTACAATCTTTGAGAGAGAGAGAGGATTAAGGACTATTGTGAAGGAGAGATTGATTCGAATAATTTTTCGGCATCTCTTGTTCTTCGGAGTCCGCAATCAAAATTTTTCTTCTTTCAAGTGAATTGTGGTGATCCGTGTTGGATCGGGAGGAGCTTGTAGAGGGTGTATTCTCTTTATTCTATTAGTGGAGGTTCTTCAGGGTTGGACTCCGATCGTCCCGTAGTTTTTTCCGCAAGGGTTTTCCACGTCAAAAATCTTTGTGTCTGCGATTGTGTTTGGCATTTTTAATTTGTATGCTTTTGCTCGGTTCTCTCGCAGGACTTTCTGGTTTGGGGGACGGTTTCTGCGCTTCGTTCCCAACATAGTGGTATCAGAGCTTTGGGTTCAAAGAAGTGTCAGGAGTTGACAGTCAAACCAGGAAGCAGAGATGGACGCGAAGCCGGTGCGCATGGTGAACCTGAACGGTACCAACTACCATTATTGGCGGAGCAAGATGAAGGATTTGCTATTCGTCAAGAAGCTGCATCTTCCAGAATTTGCATCCGAGAAGTCCAGTGACAAATCCGATGAGGACTGGAACTTCGAGCATATATAGGTGTGTGGGTACATGCATCAGTTCGTTGAAGAGAACGTGTACAACCACGTTACCAATATTGAGCATGCGAAGACGTTGTGGGAGAAGCTGGAATCTTTGTACGCGAAAAAGACCGGGATAAACAAATTGTTCCTGATCCGGACGATGATGGGTCTGCGGTACAAAGATGGTGCATCCATTACGGATCACTTGAGTAAGTTCCAGGGCGTGGTGGACCAGCTATCCTCGATGGGAGTCAAGTTCGACGACGAGGTTCAAGGACTTTGGTTGCTATGTACATTACCAGACTCGTGGGAGACCGTACGAGTATCTATGATCGCTTCTGCTCCGGAAGGCGTGGTCAGTCTGGAGTTTGCCAAGAGCGGGGTACTGAATGAAGAGATGCGGAGACGTTCTCAGGGCACTTCATCCACATCCCATTACTCAGAGGCACTAGTTTCGGAGAGCCGCGGAAGGGGCAAAAGCAGGGGTCCAGGTGGGGGCAGAGACAAGAGCAGGGGAAAGTCCAAGGGTCGGTACGAGGACTCGGAGTGTTACCATTGTGGCGAGAAGGGCCACATCAAGCGGAACTGTTTCGCTTGGAAGAGAGAGAAGAAGGGCGACAAGGGGAAGCAAGATGAGAACATTACAGCGGCGGCTTCGATACATGGAGGCGATGTGATCGTCGTAGGTGATGAGGTTATCACAAACCTCGCCTGCGATGACAATTCTTGGCTGGTGGACTCTGGGGCTTCAGCGCATGTATCTCACAATAGGGCACTATTTGCCACTTACACGATAGACGACTGTGGAGTGTTGAAGATGGGCAATGGAGATGTGTCAAAGGCGGTTGTCATTGGAGATGTGCATTTGAGGACGAAGACGGGTGCAGTCTTGTTCTCAAAGATGTTCGTCATGTCCCTGATATCCGTTTCAACCTGGTGTCGGTTGGAAGGTTGGATGATGAGGGATTCTTCAGTCTCTTCGGAAATAGTCAGTAAAAGCTTTCCAGAGGTTCGATGGTGATTGCCAGAGGAAGCAAGAAGTCCGGTCGCTACTATATGGAGGGGAGCGCACAGGGGGCACATGAGGTGAACGCAGTCAGTGATGCGTCTACCGAGTTGTGGCACAGACGGCTCGGCCATATCAGCGAGAAGGGGATGAGCTACTTGGTGAACAGAAAGGTGATTCCAGGGCTCAAGTCTACAAAGTTGGAGAAGTGCACGCACTGCTAGGGCTGCAAACGAGCCGAGCCGAGCCAAGCTTTTTAAAGCTTGAGCTTGGCTTGACTAGAATTATTCGAGCTCAAGCTCGAGCTCGAGCTTGATAAGTTTTTTATTTTGAAGCTTGAGCTTGGCTTGAGCTTGTTTACATTAAGCTTGAGCTTGGCTTGGCTTGGTTTGAGCTCGAGCTTGGCTTGACAAAGAAGCTTGATTCAAGCTTGATAAACAAGCTCGATAAGCTTGAAATCAAGCTTGTCACTCAACTTTAATTCAAGCTCATTAAGCTTGATTTCAAGCTTAACGAGCTTGATTTCAAGCTAGTTAAGTTTGAATTCAAGTATCTGAAATATTAACAATTTATTTATAAAAAATTAATTAAAAAGATTACTTAATATCACTTATTAAGGACATAAATATATAATACACGCACCCACACACACACACACACACACACATATATATATGAACAAATAAATATATAATACACGCACACATAAATATATATATATATATATATATATATATATATATATATATATATATATATATATATATGAACAAACGAGCTTCTAAACAAGCTCCTAACGAGCTTCTAAACGAGTCAGCTCACAAGCTCATAAACGAGCCAGCTCGCGAGCTCAATCGAGCCGAGTACATCTAAGCTTGAGCTTGGCTCGTTTATTAAACGAGCTCAAAAATAAAGCTGGAGCTCAGCTTGTTTACTAAACGAACCGAGCTCAAACGAGCTTTTATCGAGCCGAGCTTCGAGCAGCTCGCGAACGGCTTGGCTCATTTGCAGCCCTACGCACTGCTTAGCTGGGAAGCAAATTAGGGTGTCTTTCCAAAGTCACCCAAGTTCAAGGAAGCCGGCGTTGCTCGAGTTGATTCACTCGGATGTCTGCGGTCCTATGAAGGTAAAATCTATTGGTGGTGCTTCTTACTTTGTAACTTTTATTGATGACTGTACCAGGGAGGTTTGGGTCTATGTCTTAAAGACCAAGGATCAGGTGCTGCCTACTTTCAAAGTGTTTCAGGCCTCTGTTGAAAGAGAGACGGGCAAAAAGTTATTGTGTGTTCGGTCCGACAATGGCGGCGAATACATCGGTCCCTTTGATGCTTATTGCAGAGAGCAGGGGATACGACACCAGAAGACTCCGCCAAAGACACCTCAGCTCAATGGTGTAGCGGAGCGCATGAACAGGACACTGATGGAGAGGGTGCGGTGTTTGCTGTCAGAAGCAAACTTGCCGGGCAGTTATTGGGGTGAGCTCTTCTCACAGCCGCTTATGTTATTAATTTGTCTCCTAGTGCTCCTTTGCAGGGTGATGTGCCTGACAAAGTATGGTACGACAAAGAGCCGTCATACAATCACCTGCGAGTGTTTGGTTGTAAGGCCTTCGTGCATGTACCGAAGGACGAGAGGACCAAACTTGAGCCAAAGACGAGGCGATGTGTCTTTGTCGGCTACGGTCGGGATGAGTTTGGCTATAGACTCTACGACCCGGTGGGAAGAAAGCTCCACAGAAGCAGGGACGTGGTATTCGTCGATGATCAGACCATGACCAACACTCACGATTCCGAGACGCCTTCTGAGGCTGAGGAATTGCCTGAGTTAGAGTCATTTCGCTTCGAACAGTTTCCAGAGGACATCGCAGAGGATCCCATTATGGGGGAGCCAGTACATGGAGTTGCTCCCAACCTTGATCATCAGCCTGCTGATGGTGGTCAGGGTGTCCCTCAGGAGGATAAGCATGCCGGGGAGGGAGTTCCTGAAGGGGAGGAGGCTGTTGGTATACAGCCAGCACCAGTGGCTCCACTGAGAAGGAGCGACAGAGATCGTCGACCATCTACGAGATACTCACCGGATGAGTATGTGCTATTGAGTGACGGGGGAGAGCGCGAAAGCTTTGCAGAGGCTATGGAAGACGAACACATGCAGGAGTGGATGGAGGCCATGCAGGAGGAGATGAGTTTCTTGCACATTAATTCCACTTATGAGCTGGTGCGGTTACCAAAGGACAAGAAGGCTTTGAAGAATCGATGGGTGTTTGGAGTGAAGCAGACGGATGATGCTACTCGCCCTCGATACAAAGCGAGGCTGGTAGTCAAAGGCTACGGTCAGCGGAAAGACGTGGATTATGATGAGATCTTTTCGCCTGTCGTCAAGCATTCGTCTATTCGGGTGGTGCTAGCATTAGCAGCCAGTCTCGACTTGGAGGTCGAGCAGATGGACGTGAAGACGGCATTCCTCCATGGTGATCTTGAGAAGGAGTTGTACATGGAGCAGTCAGAGGGATTCTGTGAGAAGGGCAAGTCACATTTGATCTGCCGGTTGAGAAAGAGCTTGTATGGTCTGAAGCAGGCTCCAAGGCAGTGGTACAGGAAGTTCGAGTTGTTTATGGGGGAACATGGTTTTGCACGGACGACGTCGGACCATTGTGCATTTGTGAGGTATTTTGCCGAGGATGATTTCATTATTTTATTGCTCTATGTAGATGATATGCTATTAGTGGGTCGAAATGCCACTAGGATAGCAGAGTTGAAGCGCCAACTGGGCGCGGCCTTCTCTATGAAGGATTTGGGCGCAACGAAGATTATTCTTGGGATGGAGATCAGCCGAGAGAGAGAGTCCAAGCTGCTACATTTGTCCCAAAAAAAGTACATTCACCGGGTACTTCAGCGTTTCGGTATGGACGGGTCGAAGAAAGTGAGTTGCCCAATTGCGGCTCACTTTAAGCTCACTGAGGAGCAGTGTCCATCTACCGAGGACGAAAAGGAAGATATGGAGCGGGTTCCATATGCCTCAGCTGTGGGAAGTCTTGTGTATGCTATGGTGTGTACGAGGCCAGACATCGCTCATGCAGTTGGCACAGTTAGCAGGTACCTTTCAAATCCTGGAAGGGTACATTGGAGTGCGGTCAAGTGAATTCTGCGATACCTTCAGGGCACTGCCGATTGGAAACTTTCTTTTGGTGGTGACGAGCCGAAGCTGGTTGGGTATACTGACGCTGATATGGCTGGAGATGTAGACACGAGGCGATCGACTTCGGGCTATGTGATGATGTTTGCTGGAGGAGCGGTATCGTGGCAGTCGCGGTTGCAGAAGTGTGTTGCCTTGTCGACGACAGAGGCAGAGTACATTGCGGCGACGGAGGCTTGCAAGGAGTTGCTGTGGATGAAGAAGCTGCTGCAGGAAATAGGACTGAAGCAAGAGCAGTATACTTTGCTTTGCGACAGTCAAAGTGCTATTCACCTTGTGAAGAACCAGACATTTCATAGTCGGTCCAAGCACATCGAGACTCGGTATCATTGGATATGGGATGTGGTTGAGAAGAAGGATGCGGCGCTTGAGAAGGTTCATACTGATGACAATGGAGCGGACATGCTCACGAAGGTTCTTCCGAGGGAAAAGTTTGAGTACTGCAGGCAGATCGTCGGGATGACGACCTCCTCCACATAGTTGTGAAGGGAGAGATTTGTTGGAGTGGGTGGGGTTCCCACCTATGTGGAGAATACCCCGGAGAGCGACGAGCGCCATCCGTGTGTCGGAGAAGCTTGGGGAGTGCATGGATTTTATTTTGGTACATATATGGTAAGGAAATATATGATTGGATTTCCATATTTACTTTGATTATATATTTATGATTGGACCCTTCATATAGTAGCTTTCCATATTATTGGGTTTCCAATTATGGTAAGCTAATTATGATTGGATTTCCATTAAATATATGATTGATTTATATTGTAAGTTTCCATATATATTGGTCTTCCATGTATGGGTTACCAAGGGCTTATAAAAGGGTGATGCATGCTAGTTGTAAAATTATCTCAAAACAAAGAGTGCTTTACAATCTTTGAGAGAGAGAGAAGATTAAGGACTATTGTGAAGGAGAGATTGCTTCGAATAATTTTTCGGCATCTCTTGTTCTTCGGAGTCCGCAATCAAAAATTTTCTTCTTTCAAGTGAGTTGTGGTGATCCGTGTTGGATCGGGAGGAGCTTGTAGAGGGTGTATTCTCTTTATTCTATTAGTGGAGGTTCTTCAGGGTTGGACTCCGATCGTCCCGTGATTTTTTTCGCAAGGGTTTTCCACGTCAAAAATCTTTGTGTCTGCGATTGTGTTTGGTGTTTTTGGTTTGGGTGCTTTTGTTCGGTTCTCTCGCAGGACTTTCTGGTTTGGGGGAACGGTTTCCATGCTTCGTTCCCAACACTAAATGCTTAATTTAGGAGCTTGGGATATTGGTTTCTGTGACCACCTTTTGTTTGCGGAATCAGAACTCGGAAAAGAAAAATAATTTATTTTTTTATGTTTAGATGCTAAAAGAAAGAAGGAAAAAAAAAAAAAAAAACCTAAAGAGAGGTAAAGATAGCTAGAAAGAGTATTATATATGTAAAAAAGTAAAATAAAATGAGAATTACCAAAGACTTTTAAAAGCTGAAGTTTTCCTCACTGGTTTGACTACCGACCTCCAACTTTTTCACTACCAAACAGCAGAAAAGTTAATTCCACTACGGCTGCTTGTGCTTTCCACGCGTTCATACATGGGAATGGTGATAAGTGCTTTTCTTTTTTTTCTTTTTCTTTTCTTCGCAAGTTATTTGTTGTTTCTTGGCTCTTTCACTTGTTTCTTCATATCCAAGTCGCAATCTCCACGTTTGTTCAATAGGACTCCTTTGTTGTTTGATGGGGGCCCCAAGTTCTCTATTGATACAAACTCTCCTTCATAACTTAACAAAAGTCTAAGTAAGCATGATAGACAACACTAATGAAAACAATTAATTTATGTACACAAGACAATGAGTTCTCTTAATATTGCCTATGAATTCATGTCTCATGTCTCGGGTGTTCGATTTAACAAATATGTTTGTAATTGCGACGGTTTTGTTCTCACCATCACACGTCCGATTAGTTCCTAACGACTAGTGTTTATCCTCTTCGATAAATCGTGCGTAACGAGTCATCTTTAGGTCGACCAAGTGAACTAAAATTAAGAACCATGTGTGAAACAAGAACTACGAAAGGTAGTGTTCATATTGTTTGTGTTTAGTCATCCATCTTGTTTTCAAATGACAATATATATAAATTATAGGTAGATATTGATGTTTGGAAGAAACTATTGTTAAACTTTTCCACACTTAATTTTTTTTAATACTAGGGAGAAATTGCTAGTTGTGTTCTTAGTCTCACTTTGTTTTCGTTTTACGTTGAATTAAGTAAACAAATAAAACAAAAAACCGTCCAACTAAAGACTTTTTTTTTTTTTACTTTTCTCTCACAGAAATAGGCCAATGATAAAGATATACATTATTATAGATAATGGTTCTTTTATATTAACTCTTTTTTGTTCGACATGTCAACATTAGACGTATGTATTGATCTAGCATTCCTTGGCACTCATCTTAAGCTATTTTGACTTAGGGATATGCCAAGATAAACATAGAAGTGCCCTTACTCTTAAACCTCTTGAAACTTAAAACTTGTAATATACTAATACACATGCAACAAAATTACAATAGATTTTATCACTGTTGATGGGGGGCCAAAAGCGAAGGAAGTGTTTATATATATAAATAAATAGTGGTCAGGAGTTCGAATTTCAGTGGAAGCGATTTCAGAAACTATTTTCCTAGTTTCAAAATAAATAAATAAATAAATAAATAAATATATGCAACCAGTTGAATACATCAAAAACCATCGTGTAGATCTTAAGGAACTCCTGTAACTATCAAGGTTACTTGGCCAAAATGTTATTAAATTTTATGTTATTACAATAATAGACGCAAGTGCACAACGTACGGTTCTCTAGTTTATACGATAGAAGAACATATCAGAAATGGTGAAAAGAAAAAAAAACATATGTGCCTTTGTTTCTAGAAGGCTATCTAGTTCGATTGTGGTAGGTATGATGTTTTTCAAGATATACGAACAACATTTTTATTGCCCTAACGAATAAAGTCCATGTCACTGTACCAAAAATTAGAAGCAAGGATAAAAGAAGTCAAAAATTCATAGTAAATAGAAGTCCCAAATAAAACTTGCAATTGTCAAAAAAAAAAAAAAACTCAGTAAAAAAGTTCTACTTAGACCATGTTTGGTTCCCAGAATCAGAATATTAGTAAAAAAATTTATTTATTACTTATATTTGGATGTCAAAAAAAATAATATAAAATAAAAATAGTTTCCAAAGAAAAGATAACAGAGAAAAAAATTAAGTTCTCCCACCATCGTAAGGATTCATTTTCTCTTTCAATTTTCTATATCTATTATGAAAATTTAGGACTAAACTATATATTTTGCTCAATGATATATTCAGACTATATTTTTGCCTTTCAAATACCCAAAAAAATTAATTATTATTTTTAATTTGTGGTGTCCATATAAAACAAATATTTGATTTCCTTTCCTTTAAACTTACAAGATTGTAAAACTTGACTTCATTGAACTCGATCTCATATATTCACAGGTCCAAATTGATATATGTTAAGCTCGAACTTAAAATTTCGAACCCCTGCATGCACCAAATGAGAATATTAAAAAAAATGTTCATTGAAAAATTAGTCTTTGATACAAATTGTATAAGAATATTTTAAACTAGATTACAACTTTCCAACAATAAAGCATCTAAGAAAATAGACTTTTTCTAACTCAAAACTTTATATTACCATTTTGAAGGGTAAAACCTTCTGAAAATAACCTCGTCGGTCTTAAAACCCCCATTTGAACCCGTGGTTAACGTAGTTTTGCCTAGGGTGAGCATTATTCGATTTTGGACCGAAATAACTCGAACTCGAACCGAATAAGAGGTTCGTTGTTTTGTTTTTTAAAAAAAT